>BPTQ01000003.1:13053054-13200447 GCA_019973895.1 Chrysanthemum seticuspe | reverse complement strand
AATTAAAAGAATCTTTAAGACATTTGTAGGTAAGGTATTCGTAATATAGGATCAAATTTAGCTCAGAATATATATAATAATGACGGCTAAAATGCGCTTCCAAAGCAAACAAAAGAAGTTCACACGTCCAAATCAAACAGTTCTTCTTCAATGTATTCTAACCTTCCTCGAAAAGTGCGTTATTAAGAAGAACCTTTTCTAAATTGGTGGTGAAATGTGCCTAGGATGGCTCGATTAGTCCCCTCATAATCAAAGAAAGCAAAAATTAATGGAAGGTAATAGTATTGAAACTATGAAAGCCCCTTGTAACCCCTGTTACAAGTCAAATTCACATCCCTCCCTTTTATTTTGCCGTTATGATAATGGAAGGTAATTAAAAACGAAAGAAACTAATACTCCCCTGATTAGCTCGGTAGGATCCGTGTAAAGTGGTGGTTAAATCTTTTCCAAGAAGAATTATTGCGTGAAAAGCTCCTTCCAATCTTATGTAACTTCTTCTTGACAAACTAAACCTGCACACTTGAAGAAAACAAACGAAACCTTCGCGTAAAATCGGCAGTAATAATATATATAAGACTCGATTTAAACTAGGATATAATGCTTATGGAATGGATGTTTACAGAATTTCTAAGAAAATTAAGACCTGGAAAATTCCAAAAATTTATAAGTAGCTCAGAAAACGAGAAAAAGTAATTTGATGTTTTTACTCCTTCCTGACGCCGTCAGGTTGCAATCCTGACGCCGTCAGGTTATCCTGACAAAAACTGGTCTGCGATTTTCTAGAAAAAATTCTGGAAAATTTACATCTTTAGAATCTGGAAAAATTTCTGCATAAACATCCATTATGACTCGATACAAGCATTTGACTCGAACAAACAAACATAAATATCTGTTAGTTAATTGTTATTCTCATGTTTACGTTTCTTTTGAAAACGTGTGTAATCCTCCCTACACTTATCCCTTATGTAAAATACCTTTATATGTAATTAAGACGAGGTTAAAAACAAAATAAAGCATTTTCACAAATTTAAACATGAGGATAAACAATTAATAAAAGATATATGACACTAACAAGCAAATAATTAAGCATGGGTTGCCTCCCACGAAGCGCTTTTCTTTATTTAAGAGTCTTGTAGCTAGACTTATAGTCGTGCTTCTACGTTTCCTCACCTATCCTCTCGTGTTCATACTTAAGCCATTCCAACGCTCTTTCATTCTTTTTGTAATCATCTCCTAATTCAAGGCATTTTTTGTAATACCGCTTAGTTTTCTCATATGGGTACCTAAGCCCACTCTGCTTATCTCTTTCACTAAGCAATGGAATAGGGGTCGTTCTATTACAAACCTCGATGTCCTTATGTTTAAACCTAGGATGAGCGCGTGGCATTTGGTAGATGAAATCTTCAACTTCATCAGAGAATGTAATTAGACCATCAATCATCCGTTCATTCAACCTAGTCAATTTTTTGAAAGGTCTTCCAAAAATTACTTGAGTGAGGTCCTTATCTATAAATTCTCCTAAGTCTTCTAAGACCATGAACTCTACCAAATAAGCAAAACTTCCAACAAACACGTGCAAATAAATGACTGCTTCAACAACATTGTTCCCTTGATAAGTTAACTCATTGACCTTGATTTTGTTGTATAGGTCCCTTGAGATTAAGTTTAAAGGTAAGAATGAATTCAAATAAGCATCGAACCCTTCTAGTCCTATTTTGCAAGGGAATTGCATGTTAAAGGGGCCATCTTTCTCAATCCTACACCTAGGGTCAAAACATTGGGAGGGGTCTTCCTTAATTCCATTAATGACCTCTCCGCTATCAAGTGCCTCACCATAATCAAATTCTTCATCAGAATCAGAGTAATAGAAAGGACTTTGTTGTTGCCAATTTATCTCATTATGCCCTAGGTGATTACCAAAATGGTGAGTGGGTGAAGGGTTTTGTGGGATTGCGTTCTCAATCTCGGGATTGGGAATGGGTAGAGTGAAGAATCTTCGATGGAAGATACGGATCATGGTGAGTGATGGTTTTTACGAACGAGGGTCACGAAGAAGGGGGATAGACTAAGAGAAATCTAAAAAATGAGAAAAATTTGCTTGATATGAATCAAGCAAAGAAACCTAAACGAGGTGGACTACTAACTAGCTATTCTATTCCCCGGCAGCGGCGCCAAAAACTTGATAACGCTACACGCGTCGTTCGGGGTCAAAGGAACTTCCTTTTCTTCGAGCAAGTTTTATAACACCCTAGGCAGTGAACCTAATCGTTGTAGTGTAGTAATTAGGGTAAGCCACGGGTATTGATATCGTTCTCTAGGGGAATAGGAACGCTAGTAAGGAGTTACTACGCTAAGGTTAAGGTTGAGGAAGATTATTTTTTATCTTTTTATATTTTATGAAAATGGAAAGGTACGAATCTCGGGTATTAGATTTGGGGGTTTGGTATTTCTACCGATTACTCTACTATTATCTAATTATCTAAACTAAGGTTGTGGGAGTCTATGTCTAATTAATGTGTGCTCGTATGATAGTTTAAAGATGTGTTTACTTAGTTTGTATTACTCCTTAATTATCTCCTATTGATGGTTGAGTGTCACGTCTTATTCCTAGTTGCGTTCTGTGTCTAAAGTTGTAAGGTATGCGTTTCTCCCTTACTCTTTGAACTTACCAAAGGGTCTTGTCTACAAACCCACTAGGGATTATAAACTCCTACTCTAAGGCGCTCTTTGGATGGTTTAGCCTACAACTACTCAGGTAATTATATTCTAAGGTTCACAAAGATGAATCAAGCATTAAGTACACAACGAATGACCTATCGCATTACTAGATCATTAATCAACTAAGATAAGAAACAACCAATCAATATTCAATAATTAAGTTTCATACTTCCTAAGCAAACACATAAATAAATTAGCCGGACATGGAGAACATGCAAGCATACACACAATTAATCAAAGACATAATTGAATTAATGAAGTAAAGACTTATCTTGATGTAAGATAGGGTTTAAAACCCTAAAATATTGTACAAGACACCTTAGGTTCGGTTTTAGGTTTTTACTCCAAAGACTCTCTACACAAAGACTGAAAAATTCGGATTCTATATATAAGATTACAATTGCGACGGCGTCACCTTATGTTTAGTGACGCCGTCGTGTCGCCGCCATTAGGGTTTCGTCTTGGCCACGTTAACCTTGCGACGGCGTCACCTTATGTCCGTGACGCCGTCCTCTTCAGCTTCTGACGTCGTCTGGATTGCATCTAGGCCGTCTGAGTAGCGACGGCCTACTCTTTCACAACTAGACGCCGTCTCTTGAAAATACGAGTTTTGGGTTCTGTCCCGTCACAATAATTTTGGGACGGCGTCACAATGTAGCACCTGACGCCGTCGCCTTCTACTTTCAGCAACTGTGATTGTCTCAATTTTGACTTTGGCCATTTTCTTCATATATTCGCGCCTTTTCGTCCAAATAAGTGCCTTTCCAGCATTTTGCCTTCACGAGACCTAAAAAGTGAAAAGGAACGATATTAAGCAATAACGGATACAAAAGTGATCAAATAAGGACTTAAACGACCCCTCAAAATGGTACCTTTTAAAACCTTATCAGTTGTGGAGAAGTTCAAAAGGTGTTTTGTTGTGGCGTTTAGTAATCATAGAACGGTTTTGAGTATAGCATGCAGTGGATACAGCTTCTGCCCATAAGTAATCTGGAAGTTTAGCATTGATTAACATTGTTCTTGCAGCTTCCACTAACGTTCGGTTTCGTCTTTCAACAACTCCGTTTTGTTCTGGTGTTCGTGCAATAGATGTCTGATGCTCAATTCCCACTTTCTCATAAAATTCTCGAAGAGTTTGGTTAACAAATTCAGTTCCTTTGTCTGTTCTTATTTGGCGGACGGTGTTCCGGAGCTGAACTTGAATTTTCGTGAGAAAGGTGATGATCATTTGTGGAGCTTGGTCTTTGCTTTGAAGAAAGTAGACCCAAGTCCATCGTGAATAGTCATCAACAATTACTAAGATGTAGCGTTTGCCATTGATCGTTTGCACGCGCATCGGGCCATACAAATCCATGTGAAGAAGATGAAGCACATGCTGAGAGCTGTGTTCCACCTTTGAAGGAAAATGAGCAAGAGTGCTTTTCCCTTGTTCACAGGCTGAGCAAAGTTGATCTTTAGAATACCGAAATTGTGGGAGACCTTCAACTAGTTTGTGTCGAGCAAGATTGGTTATATTTTGAAAGTTTAGATGTGAGAGACGACGGTGCCATAGCCAGGATTTTGTTGATGTCGCCTTGAAAGTAAGCAGATGGGAGATGAAGCAACCATGTCTTGCATAGAGATAGTGTAAAGACTTGAGTTACGCGAGCCAGACATAAGGTCGTTTCCTTGTAGATCACGAATGAAACAAGATTTCTCCCTGAAAGCAACCTCCAAATCTCCATCACAGAACTGACCTACTGAAAACAGATTGTGACCGAGGCCTTCCACATAATAAACCCTGCTAATTTCGATGTTCCCATTGATATAGTCTCCGTAGCCCATGATAGCTGCGAAGTGATCATTCCCGAATCTGACAGTGCCAATGAACTTTGCAATAAAGTTTGATAACAGTTTAAGGTTGCCTGTCATGTGCCGGGAACATCCGCTATCAACAATCCAGAGAATGATCTGTATCACCTGCATTACACACAGACGACACAGATGGAATAGAAGTAGATGTGGAACCCGAAATGTTAGAGGGTTCCGGAGCAGTTATAGTAGACATACACACATCAATAACTTTAGGCATCCATTTAAATCCTAGTGTGTTATATATCCATTTCTGCCATCTCCAACTAGTATTTGCTTTAGTCTTAGTGAATGCACTAGGTGGTACTACATTCCTAGGAGGTGAAACTGGAGCTACAGGGACATCAATGCGGTTCTTAGAATCTAAAGAGGGCGGTCTACCAAGCACATACTTAGAATGATTAGTGGGCCTAGAGGTATTCCGAGTCTTAGGATTCCTTAAACGAGAGATGATAGCTTTAGCAACACATTTGTCATGACAATCAGAATTCATACTTTTACGACAAATAACACAAGGTGCATCAGATTGAATATCAAAAGTACTTAAAGGTTTAGCATTCGTTACATCACTATTTCTATTACATTTGCCAGACGCAATATCTATAGTGGAAGCAACGTGAGTCTTATTCATAGTCCTAGGGTGTTCTTCTAATTTAGCATTCCTTATTGATCTTTTCTTAGGTCGCAACTTCCTATTCTTCGATGTAGTGCTCCTAGGATGTGAAGTGCGGACGTTTGGAAAAGAGACAACTATTCCTGTTTCAGTAGAAGGAAGCACGTTAGCAACTTGTGTTTTGGCAGTAGGCATTCTAGGTTCACGATTACTAAGTGTTACTGGTGCTATTCTCTTAATCACAGTTGGCGGAAGTTGTTCATACTTTCCTAACATTTCTCTTACCTTAAAGATAGTGTGAATCAAATCTTGATTTTCAGAACTAATATTACCAGCAAAATTAATTACTTCTCTAGTGTGTGCAAGATAATGATCAAGTTCGTTTGATGCTTCATGACGAGTCTTATTGAGTAAATCAAATATGACACCATATTCCTGTTTAACTTTTACAAGTTCTTGTTCATATTTTAAGATTTGACTTTTCAAATACACGTTTTGACCATCTAGTTGCTCAAATTTTGGATTAAAATTGTTTGATTGCAACTGGTGGATTTTGTTTTGCAAAGCAAGTTCACGATTTTGACAATCTTTTTGACACCATTGAAGACGACATTTTGCATTTGAAAGTTTGTTTAAGAGACGTTCGTTTTCGACTTTTAAAGACTTGATCTGAAGCACATTATCAGTATTCGCAACAGTTACAACATTATCAATAGTATCAGCAGAGATATAATCAGATGCATATGACACATAATTCAATAATACAACATTATGGATATCAGCACAGATAACATCATTCAAGAGTCGATCAACATTTTTTCTCAACATTTTCTTTTTTACGTTTAGTATTGGTAATAGATGTTTCTGTTTTCTCGAAAACGACCTTCATCACTCCAAGTTCCTTATGAAAGTCCCATTCCCAAGACAATGCACAATTTTTCAAATTTTTAACATTTGGTAAAATATTTTTCTGAAAAATGTCTCTTTGTTCTCGCGCCAGAGGCGATTGAAAATATTGAACTTTGATTTCAGAATGATATTCTATCTCATGTTGTAAAGTTTTGAGGTCAGCCATGAAAAGGTCAAAATATCTAAGAATTTTGCGATTTTCAGGTTTTGAGTTTACTTCACTAATGGAAGGTAAAGGACCATAAATTTGTGCATAATCTGGTTAGGGATTAACATTAGAAGACTCAGACGTTTTTATGATAACCCTTGGTGTGTTAGAAGAATCCGTTGGTGTGACGAAAGTGACCGGTTTTGAATAATTAAAAGGTTTGTTGTAAACAACAGTTTCTAATTTTGATCGACTCTCGTCTTCTGCATCTAATTCCTCTTGACGATGATATTCAACAACACTCATAACAGAATTATCAATTTTATATTCTGCACTGGAAACTTCAGGATTTGGTTTGAATGCTTTGGTTGAAAGCTTAGGTTTGTAATCAGCAAGATTCGGTCCATATCCATTTGGATTGGGTTTTAAAGTAAACTTTTCAATAGCAGTTACTGACTCACCATGTTTGTAAACAACAGTTTTAAACTCTTTAAGTTTGTTTTGCAAGCCGATAATTTCTTCAAGATGATCATCTATTCGTTTCGTTGAATGCTTTTTGTATGCAGAGAACTGTTTTTGACAAGTTAACAACTCCGTCTTAGCTTTTTGATTTTCCAAGGTGAGAGCGTTAATTTGCTTTTTATGTTCATGTTTCAGTTGTTCTATTTCAGACAACAAAGCATTCTTCGAAGCGGCTAGATCACGCATCTGTCTCTCTAAATATTTTTCGTTTTGATGAGATTTAGCAAAGGCGGCTTCAAAACCTTTTTCACGTTTTTCTTGAGTTTTGAAAAAGTTGAGTTGCTTTTGTAAACATTCAAAATCCTTGGTTAACAGTGCATTTTTACTTTTCAAGTCCTGATTTAAGGCACGACATTATTCCACTATGGATTGTTGGTTTTTAAGCCACATATCAACATCTGGACGAGGCACAAGTTCGGCGTGTTCAACGTGAGTCACCACATGATCATTATTTAGATCCTCAAGTATAACCACGGAGTCAATTTGATTATCAATGGAAACCATAAGGTCATCTTGATCGTCAAATGTAACTACGGGGTCTAATTGAAAATCGTCGGAATGAGATGTGGATGACTCATTTTGAACATTCTGAGCCTTGCCGGATTCAGATGTTGGCTGAGATATTAGATCAGAGATAAATATGGTTTGTTCGGGTACCTGAGACAAGCCATCAGTGTCATACACTGTGCCTGTGTCACTCATGTGTAACTCATGCATATTAGCCATCAACATAACAGCTGCATTGGCCTGCAAGTCCTCCATATCATCATTTGAGTCTGCATCTGCCGTAAAACTGTGTTCTTTGTCTGTGAGAGTTCCACCAGCTTCATCCTTAAGAGCCAAAAATAAAGCCTCCTTGTGATAAGCACTGCCCCTAGTCCTCAGCTTTGGGCATGCATTAGCCAGGTGTCCCTTCTCATTGCAATTGTAGCATCGAAGACCATTCAATCCATTCTGAGCATTTCCTTGTTCCACCACTTGAGCTCTGTTGTTATTCCTACCCATAGCATTAAACCCTTGACCACCGCCCATCTGACGACCATAACCACGATTCTGAACTTCAACTCGTCCATTGTTCACAACAGCCTGATTCCTTGTGTTTGATGAGGAACGAATGCGATTGTTGGATTTGTTTGTATAACGGCCAAAAGCATTACCAATCATAACAAATCCTTGTTGCAATGCTTCGAACGAATCGGATTCCTTATTAGCTTGACTATAAAGTGCCTGATCATTGTTGTTGTTGTAAGGAACCAATTGATTATGTTGAGATTGCTGTGATTGATCAGTTGGTGTGATATTGGCAGTTGGTTGAGTTACTGGTTGAGGAGGATAACTGTTTTGAGCATACAAGGCAAGTTGTTGATTTTCCGGATGTGAAGCTGAGGCAATTTGAGCACGGAGAATCCTTTCCTTATCAACTTCCTTTTGATGAGGCTTCAAGTAATCGTACAACAATCCGTATGTAGAATGATGCATGTTCTTCGCTTGACGGAGAAAAATGACATACTTCTCCCATTCAGGACCAAGACTACTCAGGAACTTAGTATTAACTGCAATTCTTGGCATGATGATGTTGTGTTTATCCAAATCATTTATGATGTCTGAGAATCGATGATGATAAGACTCTAGTGTCTCTCCAGGTTCAATCATGAAGTGTTCATAAGCCAAGTAAATTTTGGATTCCATATCCTCCTGATTGAGTGCAGATCCTTCCATAAGAAGATGAATATGTTCCCACATTGCCTTTGCAGTCTTTTGAGCATCAACACTTCGAAGAATTGGGTTTGGTAATCCTAAAAGGATATATTGCATTGCAAGCTCGTCAGCTTCATAGTGTAGAAGTTCTTCTGGATTCAGGTCAGCAACAGTAGCAATGTTTGATTGTTCATCTCTTGGTGGAATAGCATTTGGATCTTCGGGTACAATGACAGTAGGCATCTGAAATGGACCTTCCAAGATAACCTTCTTTAAGAACTTTCCATGTGGCTTCTTCAGATCACAAAACCTAAAGAACCTTATTACCCATTGATCGTAGTTTCCTGGAGTGAGCATTGGAGGTCTATCAAGTGATCCAGCCTCATGAATTGATTGTTGGCTGCTTAAAGCTTCACACATCTTTGCAAACCAAGTGGGTTCCTTCATAGTGTTCCTTGATGGATGTTGATTGAAATCGTTTGTGTAGGGTTGAACTTGAAGACTTGGTGGTGTTTGAACCATTTGTGGTGGAGGAATTGCTCCAAATTGTGGAGTATGTTGTTGATTAAATTGTTGTTGATAAATTGCTTGTTGTTGATTCCATTGTTGATGTTGTGGACTTAGTTGTTGTTGTCGTTGAGAATAAGTGTAAGGGAAATAGTTAGAGTATGGTGGTTGTGACATGTTGAAAACTTGTGTTGGTAAAATGGATCTTTGTAGTCGAATGAACCTTTATTGATGAAGTATCCTTAGGCGTAGAAATCACAATAAACCAAGTAGCACTTATGCGTAAAAACACCAAAGTTACGCGTAACAGCAAGAGTTACGCGTAGGTTTAGTTTACGCGTAAGCAGGGAAAAAGCACTAAAGTTATACGTAAACAGTAAGTTAGGCGTAGAAAACTTAGGCGTAGGATTACTTTATGCCTAAGACTAGGCTTAGGCGTAAGATGAATCTTATGCGTAGGATGTTCTATGCGTAAGCTTATGCTTATGCGTAAGTTTAGGGTTTTATCCCAAGTGATCTTTTACACTATCACAGTGCAAAAGATATCCAAAGTCGACGTATTTTCAGGCTTATCCAAGCAAGAAAACACGGAGTAAATCACGAAACTGAAGATCAAACCAAGGATAAAGTTACGCGTAAAACTAGGGTTTTGATACGCGTTGCTTTACTCGTAAAAATTATTTTGCCCAAAGATGTTTCTAAACTAGATTTTTGTGATGAGATAGCTTCAATATCACCAAAATAACACAAAAGTGTGAAACTTGATGAACCAAAACGTCTAAACAGGTTACGCTTAGAACGAAACCCTCGAACAAAAACTAGCTTAAAAACGTAGATCCACGCGTAAAGTTTGAAACTTTTTGCCAAAAACAGTTATTTTAACACCTTAAAACGTTGAAAGGACAAGAATCTTGGATTAAAAAGTGTAAAAAACGTGTTTTTAAGCGAACCAAAGTATCAATACTAAAGCGTATGTTCTACGCGTAGGACCAAAACCCACTTCAAGAAACAATACGTTCACCCAACTAGTAGGCGATTGATACCACTATTAGGTCACTAGTTTTACAACACAAGCATCAATGAAAGAAATAGAGAAGAGAAGAGAGGCGGTTGAACACGTTAAACACACACACACACGTAAAGAATAAACCGGTTATGCGTAGAGTGAAAGAGAGTGAATAAAATGACAACCAACCCTCAAGTGAGGTTTATTACATAGTATTTATAGGAGGGAAGCTAGGGCAACACTCCTAGTCCCTTCCTTTCTCCTATGGGCTTGGGCCTAAGCTCATGGGCCTTCTACATAAGCTTAAGGCTAATAACAAACATAAAGGCCATAATTAAGCTAACTATTACATATGAATCACTAACACTTGATTTAGGTTTAGGAGTGATTCCAACACCAGTTTTTGTCAGGATAACCTGACGGCGTCAGGATCGCAACCTGACGGCGTCAGGAAGGAACAAAAACAACTGATTACTTTTTCTCGTTTTCTGAGCTACTTGTAAATTTTTGGAATTTTCCAGGTCTTAATTTCCCAGAAATTCTGTAAACATCCATTCCACAAGCATTATATCCTAGTTTAGTAGAGTCCTATATATATTATTACCGCCGATTTTACGCGAAGGTTTCGTTTGTTTTGTTCAAGTGTGCAGGTTTAATTTACCAAGAAGAAGATACATAAGATGATAAGGAGCTTTTCACCGCAAACGTTCTTCTTGAAGAAAGATGTAACCACCACTTTACACGGATCCTACCGAGCTAATCAGGGGAGTATTAGTTTCTTTTGTTTTAATTACCTTTCATTATCATAACTTTGATACTTTTGGGGAACATTGGGGACAATGTTCAGTTTAAGTGTAGGGAGGGAAAATAAAACGGGAACTTTGAAACTATGCTTATCCTTGACTATTTGCTTTGTCCAATTGCATTTGTGTAATAAACCATGAGAAAATGTCGGTTAGGGTAATTTTGGCACCAAATTTAAAATGTTTCATGACATATAGGAGTGGGCCATTAGTCTTAATAAAGCATCTCATGGATATGAAGTTATATGACTAGCACAAAAAAACCCTTTACCACTTAAATTCCACCCAAAATGTGAGGATCGCCCTTAGATTAGTAGGAATTAAAGCATTCATCTTTAAATGCTTAGTGTGTGAACCGGTAGTATAATAGATTCTAGAACTTGTTTTGTGATGCATCCCGAGATTGCTAGTAAGACTACACTTGTGTAGTTAGGAATAACTAAATGATAAGAGGCATTAGGATAACCCTTGTTTGATACCATTAATATAATTACTTCTTCCACATCGGTTGAGTAATTCCCCCACACCTTTGCGTTGTACTCATCTTTAGTACACGATACCCCTAGTTAACCCCTCAGAGCCTATCTTTTTCGCGGTTCTCGTGATGTTTCGGTTTTCCGGAATATCAATGAAGAGCATTGTTTACACCCCACCCCCAAATGTACACCCAAATCGCGTTAGCCTACCTTGTATGCACTCACTTTTAGTGCATTATTATTATCACACTAAACCCTTAGTTCAATTATCTAGTTGCTTGCATAAGTTGCTAAGTCGAGTCATATCCTTTGTATACAGTTTTGGGACGATTGGGACTCATGGGAAAAGTTAAAGTTTATGAAATGACGGGAAGGGAACATTAAATTCAAATTCCCTTTATTTGCATAATAATGTACTCCAAGTGTTTTGATCTTTTTAATTCGGGTCAAATTAGTGTTAGAGTAATAAAAACTCAAGTGTAGGGATGTGCCTATAAATCCCGATCATTTTGATGTTATCGTAGAGGATGGTAGAGTAAAAGTGTATGAAAAAAAAAACATACGGGCTACCATCCTACATCTATCTTTAAATTTATGTTTGTTTGTTTGATTTATCTAGAGTCTAGAGTGTCGAGTCTTGGCTTAGCAACGCCATTCTTTGCATGCTTGTAACATAAAGATTTTTGACTTGCCACCACTAAATCACCTATCCCACCAAACCCTTTGTTTCCCTACCGTAAGCCTAACGTTACAACCCTTTAAAAGACCTCTTGGATAGTATTTCCTAGGTGCTTACGCAAAAGCGATGGAGGTTTGATCTAGTCTCAAGCCTAGGGTAATCTATGTACTAGGACCGGTTAATGAGTGTTTATCTTTCATTTCCAACTTGTTATATTTCATATACACCCGAGAGATGTGAGTATCCAAACACCCCATGTAAGGTGCTAGTATGTAATTTTCGTGCTTGTTATGACTTTTGCGGGGCTTATATGTGCTGTGGATTGTTCTAAACTAATGCTTCATGACCCCTAACTTATAAATTAATTGGCTAAAAGCACATTTGCTTGAGGACAAGCAAATACCAAGTGTAGGGATATTTGATAAGATTTTAAAATGTACCTTTTTGAGGGGTCGTTTAATCCCTTATTTGATCACTTTTGTATCCGTTATTACTTAATATCTTTCTTTTTCACTTTTTAGGTATCTTGAAGGCAAAATGCTGGAAGGACACTTATTCGGACAAAAAGGCGCGAATATACGAAGAAAATGGCCAAAGTCAAGAATCGAGACACTCAGGATGCTGGAACTGAAGGGGACGGCGTCAGGTGTTATCAGTGACGCCGTCGGACAACTTTTGTGATGGCTCAGTAGCCAAATTGCTCATTTACAAGTGACGGCTTCAGGTTTTAAAAGAGGAGGGTGTCGCAACGCAGACGGCCTAGATTTGATCCAGACGACGTCAGAGACTGAAGGGAACGGCGTCACAAGCATAAGGTGACGCCGTCGCAAGACTAACATGGCCAAGGCGAAACCCTAATGACGGCGACCCGACGGCGTCACAAATCAAAGGGTGACGCCGTCGCATGTGTAATCTTATATATAGAATCCGAATTTTTTAGTTTTCAGTGTGTAGACTTTTGGAGTAAAAACCTAAACCAAACTAAGGATGTCTTGTACAGTATTTTAGGGTTCCATACCCTATCTTACATCAAGATAAGTGTTTTACTTCATTAATTCAATTATGTCTTCCATTAATTGTGTGTATGCTTGCATGTTCCCCATGTCCGGCTAATTTACTTGTGTGTTTGCTTAGGAGATATGAAACTTAATTATTGAATATTGATTGGTTCTCTCTTATCTTAATTGTTAATGATCTAGTATTGCGATAGGTCATCCGTTGTGTAGTTAATGCTTGATTAATCTTTGTTGAACCTTAGCTTATAGTACCTAGAGTCATTGTAGGCTAAAGTATCCGAAGAGTACCTTAGTGTTAAGTTTATAAATCCTAGAGATTTTGTAGGCGATAACCTTTGGTAGTTTCAAAGAGTTAGGGATAAACGCATACCCTACGACCTTAAACACACAACGCGATAAAGAATAAGGACGTGACAATTCAACCAACAATAGGAGATAATTAAGGAGTAATAAAACCTAAGTAAACACATCTTTAAATCATCATACGAGCACACAATAATTAGACACATACTACATACGCCACTAGATTAGATAATTAGATAAGTAGAGTAATCGGTAGAAATACCAAACCCCCCAAATTCAAACCTCGAGATTCGTACCTTTCCATTTCCTAAAAAACATAAAAAGATAAAAAATAATCTTCCTCAACCCCAACCTTAGCGTAGTAACTTCTCACTAGCATTCCTATTCCCCTAGAGAACGATATCAATTCCCGTAGCTTACCCTAATACTACACTACAACGATTAGGTTCACTGCCTAGGGTGTTGAAAAACTTGCTCGACGAAAAGGAAGTTCCTTTGACCCCGAACGACGCGTGTAGCGTTATCAGATGTGTGTTGGGTGTTGATAAACAAACATATAGAAGTATAAGTATGTAATGAAAAGATAAGAGTTAGAAGCACAAAACCACAACACGAGTATTTATAGTGGTTCGGCTACAAGGACACCTTCCTTGCCCTACTCCACTCCTCGAGTCACCTACTCGAGAGTTCGTAATCACTACACAACACTGACTCCTTATGGTAGAGAAACCTTCACAATGTTGCCTACTCTTTTTCCGGTACAAGGCTAACCACCGGGTTCTTTCACACCAAGGTGAACCACACCTACCACAACGTCGCCTACCCTTTATCCGGTACTAGGCTAAGTACCGAGTTCCATTACAATGGAGGAACTACTACCCAACACAACACCAATTAATTAACCCTAAAGGAGATCTACTCCTTATAATGTCAATAAGGATAACAATATCCTTTGACCCAATACTAATTTATCTTGTACATCGAAACACACCATATCGAATGTACATCTTAGGCACCTTTCACTAATGCCTTTAACTAGATCTTCAAGACACCCTTCACTAATGTCTTGTGACTTGACTTCTAGGCACCCTTGACTAATGCCTACAATACGGACGATCGACACCTTTCACTAATGTCTTTGTCTTGACACTTGAGACATCTTTTACTAATGTCTTCAACACTACACTTCTTAGAAGAAAGAAAAGAATCATCAACAAGAGGACTTCAGTAGTCTTGTTGATGAGGAAGCATGGCAACTCATGGACTTGAGCTTGCTTGACTTCAAAGGTGGTGATGTCACCTTTAAGAGGAACCTAGAGGATCACACAAAAACAAAACTACAAACATAGATCACTTGGATCTGGGGTTAGAGAGTTTTAAACTCAAGGAGAAAGTATGTGAGAAAGGGGTGAGAAATAATGAAAAATTGGCTCACTATTTATAGAGAGAAAATGCCTACTGTTCCCCGGATCCCACGGATCCCTCCCACAAGGGATCCGTCTAGCGTAAAGCTAGGGATCCGTGGGACGCTCCTCTTTACCCATGGGTATTTTGGTCATGGGTCATGGGTTATGGGTTGATCCATGGGTCTTCTTATTAGATACAATGTATCTCTTGAGTGCAATGCACCTAGTTAAATGGGTATGGGTCAATACCATGGGTTATGGATATTATCCATATATGACATAAGCATGATGTCATGCAATGGGTTATGGGTCAAGCTCCATGGATATGGGTCATGGACTTTGGGTTGTACCCAACTACATTCAATATATTTGGTCAATGGGTTATGATACTTAAGTTTCTACCCATTTATATTACCCAATATACTACATACTAGTTATGTGTATATTTTACCCAAATATGTAAACACTAGTTGTTGTACATATGTAATACTAAATCATAAAATCACTTATACTTGTTTTAGTGTTTTATGTGAAAGCGTAAGTGTGTTAGAAAACTATTGGCTCAAACCATTTACGTATTTTATTTGTTTCGTTAACATGATTTTACATTTGTTATCGTCAAAACATTAGAAGATCGTAAAATATAAATAAACGTTTTTACGGCTTATTTGTATTAACAATCTGCCCCTTTTTGTTGATTAGTTTGTTCTTGGAGCCTTGAAGATTTACAATTCGCCTTGCGAAGAAGTAGGCGAGATTGTATGGTTGTTGTGTTAGCAAACAATACATTATATGAGCACAACAAGCGGGAAGGATTTCTCGATTTCCCCTAAGACTCCAAACATTTTCCCGTAGGATGAGTGCAAGATCCTTGTATTCTTCTCGGATATCCTTTGTACATATAATGTTTTGATCGGAGTAATAGGGTCGAGGTTTGCATATTGTGCGAATCTAGTCTTGCGGGGAAGGTATGTGTGAACAATATGGACTATTTTCTTCACGAAAGTTGAAGAGAGAATCAAGAGACCAATCTTCGGTGAAGACACATTGTCCATGATTTGGAATTCGGAGAATTTGAGAAAATTGCCCAAGGGTTAAAACAAACTTTTGGTTTTTGATCCAAAACCAAAGAGATAGAGAACGATCTTCGTTACGAACGAGTTCGACTTGACGGAAGAATTCCAATACAAACCTTGGACATATTTTATCGTTAATTTCGAAAAGAAATTCTAATCCTATGGTTCAGAAGGAGGTATTGATACATTCTTCGAATTGTAGAGAGGTGTCTACAATACGTCCTTCGTGGAAGTGACGGTTTTCGAGATTATTGAACCCACGGACATGATTGGCAGGTGTGTTGGGCTCAAGGGAGATGTTAGGAGTGTAGACGCAAGTGAGTGAAAAATCAAACTCATATTCATGCGACATAGCGAAACCTATAGAAAAGACAAGTTAATAGGATGTGACGTATTACGGGTAAAGTAATGATTACCTAACGTTTTTACAAGATGTTTATTAACACTGATATTTAACTAACTTAATGTTTGACATTCTAGTAGAATATTTCTTTTTGTAAGAAATTGGTTTTTATTTTGCATGAAAAAATCTGTTATCCAGAAGGACGGTTCCCACGGTTCACTTCTATAAGGGATCCGGCTAGTATATTTGCAGGGATCCGTGGATCTGTAGTAACAGAAGCAGATTTTTGATAAAAACATAAGTTTAATAGTTTTTAACTAAGATATGTGTTTTAGCCTACATTTTCTTTTAGCATGCATTCATGGTTTCTAATGTATCACGAACGAATACGAAAGATATAAATCAAAAGAAATGACAAACACGTTATGATAATAATAACCTAGATAAACTAGACTATTAATAATATTTCATTTCAATGCTAAGAATGATACAAATGATTGGGTATATAACCCCAATGTAGATTAACAACACAAAGTATATGTCTCCGTATGTGAACTTCATCATATGGAACACAAAGCGATGAGTGTTAAGGCGATGAGCACGCGGGCGATGTAAACCATGTTGATGACGAATCTTCTTGGTTTTGGTTTGAGATGAGATGAGATGAGAGGAAGATGAAGTTTTGAATGAGAGGTAATTTTTTGAAAATGGAAGATTTGAAAAAGTGGAGATTTGATAAAGTGGTCGACGGATGGTTTATTTATGGGGAAGGAGGAATTTTTGAAATTTGTGTTCTGTTTTATTATTAGAAAGATATGATTTTTTGATTAAGTGAAATAAAACACAAGTTTTATATATACCACGTCTTAAAAAAATAACACGTATGTGAGAAAAGGCTTCCTAATGAAGCTTCATGTAATACATGTATATGCACAAAAGATATAAATACCTATGTAGGCATATTTAATTATCAAGCTAATGTCATTTAGAGATAAGTAGAAAGTCATACCTCTAATGCTCTTAGGAATGTCTTTACAAATGACACAACAAATGTCAGTAGATAATTCCAGCTCGTTTGTGTTTAAGATACCTTCTTAGGGAAGGTATTCTTGTTACCAAGCGATTCCTATGGCTTGGTAGGTATGAGCTTTGACTAATCAACATGACAAAGAGTATTAGTGTAATTAAATGAAAAATAAATAATAAGAAAAATGTTGTCATCTAATCAACATCCAAACAAAAAGTTTTAAAAGACATGGTGTTTGTTTTTATGAAAAGCATTCTTTGTAGTTTTCAATTAACCATGGATCGTATCAAGCTTTTAAAGTACAATATACTTCAAGAAACTTGGTAACGAAGCTCTGATGCCAATTGTGGAAAACTAGAAGGGGGTTGAATAGTTTTGCCAATTAAAACTCGTTTTAAACTATTTAGATCGACTTATGTCAATCTATTTGGATGTGTGTTGGATGTTGATAAACAAATATATAGAAGTATAAGTATGTAATGAAAAGATAAGAGTAAGAAGCACAAAACAACAACACGAGTATTTATAGTGGTTCGGCTACAAGGACACCTTCTTTGCCCTACTCCACTCCCCGAGTCACCTACTCGAGAGTTCGTAATCACTACACAACACCGACTCCTTATGGTGGAGAAACCTTCACAACGTTGCCTACTCTTTTTCCGGTACTAGGCTAACCACCGGGTTCTTTCACACCAAGGTGAACCATACCTACCACAACGTCGCCTACCCTTTATCCGGTACTAGGCTAAGTACCAAGTTCCATTACAATAGAGGAACTACTACCCGACACTACACCAATTAACTAACCCCAAAGGAGATCTACTCCTTATAATGTCAACAAGGATAACAATATCCTTTGACCCAATACTAATCTATCTTGTACATCGAAACCCACCATATCGAATATACATCTTAGGCACCTTTCACTAATGCCTTTAACTAGATCTTCAAGACACCCTTCACTAATGTCTTGTGACTTGACTTCTAGGCACCCTTGACTAATGCCTACAATACGGACGATCGACACCATTCACTAATGTATTCGTCTTGACACTTGAGACATCTTTTACTAATGTCTTCAACACTACACTTCTTAGAAGAAAGAAAAGAATCATCAACAAGAGGACTTCAGTAGTCTTGATGATGAGGAAGCATGGCAACTCATGGACTTGAGCTTGCTTGACTTCAAAGGTGGTGATCTCGCCTTTAAGAGGAACCTAGAGGATCACACAAAAACAAAACTACAAACATAGATCACTTGGATCTGGGGTTAGAGAGTTTTAAACTCAAGGAGAAATTATTTGAGAAAGGGGTGAGAAATAATGAAGAAATGGCTCACTATTTATAGAGAGAAAATGCCTACTATTCCCCGAATCCCACGGATCCCTCCCACAAAGGATCCGTATAGCGTAAAGCTAGGGATCCGTGGGACGCTCCTCTTTACCCATGGGTATTTTTGTCATGGGTCATGGGTCATGGGTTATGGGTTGATCCATGGGTCTTCTTATTAGATACAATGTATCTCATGAGTGCAATGCACCTAGTCAAATGGGTATGGGTCAATACCATGGGTTATGGATATTATCCATATATGACATAAGCATGATGTCATGCAATGGGTTATGGGTCAAGCTCCATGGATATGGGTCATGGACTTTGGGTTGTACCCAACTACATTCAATGTATTTTGTCAATGGGTTATGATACTTAAGTTTCTACCCATTTATATTACCCAATATACTACATACTAGTTATGTGTATATTTTACCCAAATATGTAAACACTAGTTGTTGTACATATGTAATACTAAATCATAAAATCACTTATACTTGTTTTAGTGTTTTATATGAAAGCGTAAGTGTGTTAGAAAACTATTGGATCAAACCATTTACGTATTTTATTTGTTTCGTTAACATGATTTTACGTTTGTTATCGACAAAACATTAGAAGATCGTAAAATATAAATAAACGTTTTTACGGCTTATTTGTATTAACAAAGTTAAAACGCGAAAGTTATCCAGAATGACGTTTTCCATCTATCGAAGAAAACTCGGCCTACAAATGCATAAAGAAGACGATTTTTTTTAAAGTCTTAATAGCCTATGTATAGCCAAACGGCTATACACTTTGTCACAACTAAGGTGAAACCATATCGCCTAAATGCCTTAGACCAAGACCACAGCCGCGGCTAAGGCCAAGGATGAGGTCTCAAGGCCATGATAGCTGAGACCATAAACCAAAGGCCTTAGCCTTGACAAACCAAATCGTATACAATACAATTTGGATCTACTCCCTCGATAAACCATGAAACTTTACACACTTACTAGATATTTAAAACTCATTTGCGGATTATGATCAAACGACCAAAACACATATTTTTCTATGTCGAATACTACAACACTAGGGAACTTCATGCGAGGGGTTCATTAGAGTAAAACCGTCGACGAGTTGTGGATTGACGAATTAAAGTGTCCTGGCTCTTCGAACGTTTACTGCATGACCTCTGGATTATGATGGCCCGAACGGTAGTACGAGATATACAATCAAAAACCGTTTCATAAACAAACATACACGAAACTACCAAGTACTACATCATGATCAATATATAGACGTATATAGGCTTGTTTATACTTTCACATCGTTATTCTAAACCCAAGACACGACATTATATTCTAGGTTACGCGTAGAGACTTTTAGGCTTATCCATCAATTTCGTTATACGTTTTGATATCATTAGTTCAAGGTGAGTCATAGCTCCTCTTTTACTTATTTTGAACTATTTTGGAGTAGATACATGCTACAACTATTACTACCATCGCAATTATTTACAAACTGTACGTTTATCTGAAACATTTTACTCGATTAACGGAACACTCTATTTGTTTATTGAAACATATGACTCAGATACACGATTATTTTTACATACGAATACAGATGTACGAAACATTCCCAAATTTCCTAAGTTAGGAACCGAGTGCGAATGTTGTGAATAGATCTAATAGGATTGAACTCCCCCATCCGGGTGGTTACCCCACTTGATTGTGTATGTCAAACAGATGCATAATCATTTGAGGAACTATGGATGTCCTAGATGGATATCTACCAGGAACTATTCCGGGTGGTTTCCCCACTTGACTGGTATGTCAAACGGATAGGAACTAGAAACTAGAAAACTTAAGGCTTCGGTGTCAAGAACTTATGGCAATGAAAACACTATCTCCATATTTTTATTGTATTTATGTGCAATAATAGTTGTTTTTAACATTTTGGGTGTATAATAATGTAACCCACTACATATTAAACATGGAAATCTTATAATCAATTGTTTTACTTACAAACCTATGAACTCACTCAACCTTTGTGTTGACACTTTTAGCATGTTTATCTCAGGTCCATAATGAACGAGGCTGGCACGGAGGGGCACCGATACTCAAGAAGGCTATAAATTTTATTATCATTCGAAACTTATTTAATATCATTTGTAAACCATGAAACTACTGGGACTTCATTTTGTAAACTCTGATATTTATATAACTCAAATGATAAATCTTTTAAAAACAACTCAATTAGAGTTCATTTTCTATTGTTATAACTGTTATGCCATGAGTAACATCCACTTGGAATTCCGTTGTGTATCACGAAATTGGGGGTATTACAGATTGGTATCAAAGCTATAGTTATAGAGAAATGGGTCTAAACGAGACTTAAACTATAACCATTTTTTTCACAAAAACATTTTATAGCCTTTCACTCTCCGTGTCTTCCATCCTCCAGACAATTATGTAACTTTTAGGCATTTTATACTACACAAACATATTAGTATATTTGTATATACACACTTGACCTATTTGATCATCTTTAGATAAACACTTAAGTTATTTTAACATTATATTCCTCCTTATAGACATTATGTTATTACCCGCATTTCTCGATCATATACCTACTCGTACATTTTAGGATTTACGAAATCTTTTCAAGACATTGCAACTAATTACAATGATCTCTTTTATTTCTCAGACATTGTGAGTTACATAATGGTCTCGACTATTTCTTAGACATTGTGTGTTGCACAATGGTCTCTCTTATTCCTCAAACATCATGAGGAAACTATTTCCTAACCCTATATAATATCATTTATAAGAACTCGTAGGATCTGTCGAATTCCTCGATTTCCGTACTAACTGTCTTCTGAGACAAGTTGAAACACCCAAAACACTTACATTGCCTTGTAACCCATCGCCTAGAAACCCCTCAATCATTTTGAACGTAACTTTAACCTAACATCTCTTATCACATAGCTTTAGAGCACCTACTTTTAGAACATGACTTTACTATGTCTCACTCTTCTTTCTTATTTTGATAGAATCATGGCACCAAAGAAACCACCTCAAACACCACAACCAATGACTCCAACTACTATCAAGAAACTAGTCATTGACAGTGTAGCCGCAGCGCTTGCGGAACGCGAAGAGACTATTACTAATATTGGTGGAGTTGCAGGAGGGAGCCACACTACTGAAGTTCGTAAATGTTCCTACAAACAATTCACAAGTTGCAACCCCGCCAACTTTAAAGGAACGGAATGAGCGGTAGCTCTGACTCGCTGGCTTGAGAAAACTGAATATGTATTCCTTCTTAGCGACTGTTCAGAGGACTGTAAAGTCAAGTATGCTACGGGCACACTCATGGATGACGCTTTGTCATGGTGAAATTCTTTCGCCCAACCAATCGGAATCGAAAATGCCTACAAAACCATGTGGGTCGAGTTCAAAAGACTACTAACCAAGAAGTATTTTTCTCGCAGTGAAGTGAAGAAATTGGATTCAGAGTTCTGTGATCTGGTTGTAAAAGGTGTTGACCTCAAAACCTATGCTCGTAGGTTTCAAGAGTCGGCGGTACTATGCCCAGCCATGGTTCTGAACAATGAAAAGCTACTAGAGTGTTTCATCGGAGGACAACCATAGAGCATCTAAAGGAATGTAACATCCATCGATCCACAAACTCTTGACGAGCCCATCAGGATCTCTCAAAGGCTTATGGATCAAGTGTGAAATCTGGGACTACTCAAAATGCGAACAACAACCGCAACAACGACAACCGAAATAATAACTACAAAAGGAAGTGGGAAGACAATCGAGTAGATAATTATGCTCAACAGCCAACCCAAAGACAAGAAGTAGTTAGAGTATATACTGCAGGGTCTGACGTCAAGAAAAGATATGTTGGAAATTTACCCTACTGCAACACGTGCAACCTTCATCACTTAGGTCATTGCAACGAACCATGTGGATCATGCATGAAACGTGGTCACCAAACCAGAGATTGTAAGAACCCTACAAACCAAAGGATGTCGGGAAGCTATTTCGAGTGTGGGAGCTTAGGGCATTACAGGAAGGACTGCCTGAAACTGAAGAATCAGAATGGAGAAAGAGCTAGAGGGAGAGCATATATGCTAGGAGGAGGAGAAGCTCACCAGGATCTTAACAACGCTGCAGACTGATAAAGTCTAGAGATTAGCAGTTATATTTCCTTTTGTACTCACTAAACTGATAATATCAGTTAGTAAATTTTGAAGAAGCTTGTAATAGGTTTTGATTTTGTAATCAAGCAACTATATATACAAGAAATTTTTACTATTCTCCATTAACTCTTGTGATAACTTCCATCCATTATGTTTTCCTTCCTTGCCAGCTTTCATATTATAAACTGATTTGTTATCATCTTACAATATTATTTTACCATTTCTTATATAATCTTATAAATTACTTTAACTACTATTTTATAAACTGTATGGTTTGATATATATAATACTAAGAATCATAAAACTACTTGACTAAACCAAACATCACATTATCGGTCCTTAATTATACATATCCTAGCTACCTATGTCTAATTAGGGAGGGATCATGTTATGCTGGGAGCAGTCATTTATAAATCTTATTACAGATAACTTCTCACATATATTCTTAAAAATCAATATGATACTCATCCTACACCGCATTTCAAATCAAAAAATCGAATTACATCGCTAGCTAACTTAGAAACCATTCACCACAAATAAACACACCTCTTCATCGAAACCACTCCAACATCTAACATGAATTAAATCCCGAGACGGGATTTCCTTAACGGGTGGAGACTGTAACAATTCGCATTTTCATGTTACTATTCATTTTTGAATTTTTACTATTCACTTTTACTATGCATTCCACATTTTTTTTCTTTTTCATTTATCATGACAAGAAACTTGATACTCGTCGAGTTGTTTCGACGACGTACGTTGAATCCATTTAGAACCAATTTCACAAAACCGTGTCTGAAATTTACGTTTAGGTTTAAACGTCAGTCAAGCATCCCGATATATTCATACAACATTAAAAATAATATAAATATATGTTTTTCACATCTTACGACATTTTTCAATAGTTTTGGAATTTTACATTGTCTGATTTTGCGTTTTACGCGTTTTAAGCCTACGGTTTTAGGTTTTTACGATGATTAAGCACCTCGATAAAACTTATCACTCATCTAATATGCTAATATAGATTATATTGATAAGTTTTAACATATTTATAACTTTCATATTTTTAGGATACCCGGTTTTAAGTTTCGTGACTTTACGACTTACAGTTAGCGATTTACGGGACCAAAACTCACTATGTAACTTATATAAGGCCAAGATTCATCCACCTAGTCCCTCCCCCTTGTATTGAACATGTATATGGTGTATCACCATGGCCTTGGTGGCTTGGTGAGAGCCATGGAACATTTAGAGCATCATGTGTAACATTATGAGCCATAGAAAGTCTTAAGGCAAATAATCAACCAAGTATGCATCATGTGGTTCATTCTAGACCATACCTTAGTGTAAGCTAACCTCCTCAAGGCACTATAAATACCCTTCTCTCCTCTCTTGGTCGTTCATAACATCACAAACACCAAACACTCTTCATTTGATTTCTATGTTCCAAGTTATACATAGAAGATGAAAGCCTAGTTATTCTCTACATAAATCTAGCGTTACTTTGATGATACCATGGTTGGATTAGGAGCTAAACGATGGTTTGGGGGCTGAATAAATAAGGTTTCTACAAGGTCTATATCAAGGTGATCAAGGTTTAGCAAGATTTGTGTTGAAAGATTGGAAGCTAGGGTTTTTGATTGAGAGGTTTAGATCTTGTCCTAGTTCATGATTTCCCTTTTCATTAAGGCTAAAAAGTTGTAAGACTTAAGCACATTATTCTTCCTTGTTTTCATAATCCTTATATGCTATATAGGCTCTTTTATTGATTCATGATGTACTAAGTCCTAAAAACAAGCTAAAACCTTTGTATGTTATATTATGTTATCAAACTAGTAAACTAGTGAACTTATTTGTATTTGTCATACATCCCAAATTTTAAGCGACTAAATAATCAACAAAAAATTATCAGTTACCTCTAGTCATATAGATATTCAAATGTGTGACAACGAATTCCGAAATGGTCACACAAAATGAGTTCAAGTGTTGCTGTTTATTTTATTCTGGTACATTTAGTCATATAAATATCTGACTGTGTGGCCATTCAAAAAACAACATGTGTAACGAAATCCCAGATTTTTACTAGTTGAATATCATCCATGATCTTGTATTTATATTTATGGTGATAACGACGAGCATAACATACTTGATTTACTAGTTTACTAAACTAAACTTTCACATGAAATCATAAGCAAGTTTACATATGTTTACTTGTTTTTAAGGCTTTAATACAACATGATCAATATAACTAACGTATATAACATAGAATAACGTAACTAGCAAGCATGAAATCATAGAAATGAGGGTGACGATCATGGATCTAGCTTACAACTTTTGGGCTTACTCAAAAGGAAAATCAAGAAATAAAGGACTAGGAACTAGAACAACTTTTCCCTAGGAATCCTTCAACACTCTCTTGTGCACTTAAGAGCTTGTGCTAGGTCTTGTGAAAGATTTGGATCACTTATGTAGCTTGAAATTCATCACAGAAATGAAGAAACTATAATTTGGATCATGTAAAGCTTGACAAGAGCTTTAGAAATGATATACGACTTATAACTTGGATATCAAAGATGAAATGCTCTATAATTATTATTGTGGCATGTTTTTATGAGTGAACAGAAGAAGAAATGAGTTCTTTTTGTAGTGTGTTGAGGAGGTTACTTAACATTTAGGATATTTTGCTTATATGGTTAAACAAATGGTACACATGATGTATAATGAACTAATGTTCATCACCAAGCCACCAACGCTTGGTGAATCCCTATTGTGTCATTCACTATGATAAGCATAGATGACTAGATGATTTTTGACATTATCTTGCTCTTCACGGAGTGGTTTAGTCCTTGTAATCGCTATCGTTAAGTATTTAAATCGCGAAACTTAAAACCGGGTATCTTAAAAATATAAAACTTCTAAGAAATGTTAAAACTTATCAATATACTCTATAAAAATATATTAGATGAGTGATAATTTTAACGCAGTGTGTAAAAACTGTTAAAACCTGAAAACGTAGGTTTAAAACGTAAAATGTACGAAGTTTACAGGAAAATAGAAGAAGTGAAATGTGACTTTTAATATGATTATTATGAACCTAAAAGGCTTATAATGTCTAGACTGGGCCTAGTCTAGTGTCGGTTGGAACTAAGGGTGTGTTTGGTTTGTCGCTATGAATCACAATGGGTATGGGTGTTGGTATAGAGTGGAATGATAATGGAGGGTATGAAGAAACCATCTACACACATAATATATGAGGAAACCTTCACATTTGGGTATCCTCATTCCATTGTGGTGGCCCCCATAACCAACCAAACAACATTAATGACTTTCAAAGTCATAGACCCATACCCATATACCACAACCAAACGGGCCCTAAATGTTCGTTAAACCTAAAACCGAGAGGGTTAATTTGTGTTATACGTAAATCAGAAAACGTAAAAATCCAAAACTTGTGGAAATATTGTAAGATATGAAAAGCACATATTTTTCTTGTTTATAATATTTTATGGATATATCGGGATGTTTAAATGACGTTCAGACCTAAACGTAAATCTGAGTCACGGTGTAAAAATAACTGGTTCTTAGTAAATTCGATGTACGTTGTAAAAATAACTCGACGAGTATCAAAATCCTTGTTATTATGAATGTAAGTCAAATTACGAGAATGATAAATAAAATAAAAATACGGAATGAATAGTAAAAGTAAATAGTAAAAATACGAGGATGAATAATAACATAAAAATGCAAATTGTTACATCTTTTCTTTAAATTGTTTGTAGGAAGCAAAGGACATTTACCTTTGTTTTTTGGTTCTTTTGCTGTTGTTGAACCATATGCTTCACTAAGAGTACTAGGTGGTGGCATAGTGTTTGATTGACTTGGTTCAGTAGGTGTAGAAGTTGGTTTGTTAGTTTGCGTTTAACTTGTTGCAGCACAAGATGTGGCATTTTGTGGTTCAGTTGGTGTAGGAGGTGGTGGCATGGAGTTTGATCTTGTAGCAGTTGATGTAGGAGGTGGTGGCATGGAGTTTGATCATGTAGCAGTTGATGTAGGAGTTGGTGGCATGGAGTTTGAGGTTGTAGCAATTGGTGTAGGAGGTGGTCGCATGGTGTTTGAAAATGTTGGAATACTGCTTGAAGGTGTTTGATTATGTACAACACCCTTTTTTATCAAATTTTCAGCCTTTTTCATTTGTGCATCTTTTCTTGTTGTGTCACGGTTCCAAACACCTATGCCAATGCATAACCCTACCAGGCCTAGAAATCTCATGGTCATTCTCAGTTGGGTGTCTGATTCTCTTTTTTCTTGGGCTCCTATGCATCTTTCTCTCAAGTGGTGGTAATGGTGGTACTTGTGTTGATTGTTTCCAAAATGTTGGTCTATAAATAGGTTTGATTGAGAATGCATATGCATCATACCACTTACTTTGAGAATATACTCATCTACTCCCAACTATGGATTCATTTTCATGTTCATATAGCCTATCATGGCATGTACATATGGTATGCCACTCAACTCCTACATTTTGCATACACATTTCTTAGTGTGTAGGTTAAATCCAAATGATCGATCTCCCCTCCTCACTTCTACCTCTCTAAGCCCACTTGGATACAAATAATGATTGTGTTATACTATATATATACATCATAAAATCATAACTAATTACAAACAGTTAATGATTTTGTTATACTATACCTCTTAATTTTTTTGTTGAATTCCATTTGTTTTCTAACTGATGTTGTGATTGAGTCTTGATTTTCAAAAGCTAGCTTGTTCATGGCCCACATCCTTTGCATCAGATAAACCCTAATGTCCTCCAACATGGTTATGATGGGTTTGCCTCTAGCTCCTAAAATCCTTGAGTTGAAACTCTCTGAAATACCATTCTCAAAAGCTGCATTGCATCTGTCCATCTCAAAATCAGCCTTACACTAAGAACTGGGATTCCTTTCAACCAACCAGTTGTATACATGCTCATTTAAGTGTTTTATTACTTCTATTTTTTTTTCAGAAACACTTACTCTATTGAAGTTGAAGTTGCAGCCCAGAAAAGCCTTTTAAACTGTAACCCCTCAATTTTTTTCTTGAAAGTAGCATATATATGTCTGGTGCACTGTGCTCTGCATTAGGTAACCAGTCTGTAACAACCTCAATCAACCCTTAAGAATTAGTTGCATGATTTTTTATTTTATTTTTTATAAACCTTCTTGCTACCCTGCTTGCTAGACTCACTTTTAGCTTTCTTATTACCCTGTTTGCTAGACTCACATTCAACTTTCTTACTACCCTACTTGCTAGACTCACATTCATCATTTTCAATAGGTTTAGGTTTCTTACTTTTCTTTCTAGCACATCATTAACTGTTTGTAATTAGTTATGATTTTACCCTCAACAACATCCCTACCACAATACACTAACAACTTATATTGGTCATTCTACATGTACCAAAGTTGATATCCATGTTGAACACCATAATTTGCAAGCATGTGCTTTAACTGCAATGAGCTTTCAAACCTCATACCTAAGACTGGTTTGCAGTCATTCCAAGGTGTGTTAAGATTGAAAGCTGGATATTCAACAAGTTTTTTGGCTTTAAACTTAGCATCTATCATGTATGCCTCTAGATCATCAACCTCTAATATAAACTTACCTTTCAAGGTTGGATTTAGATCCTCAGTGTGGCCAATAAAACTTCCTTTACCCACTAGTTTGTTAAGCCATGGGTCATCTATGGCAATCCTAGGTATATTTACACTACCCTCTCCTTTATGTTCAAAGTTAGCAATATCAGCTACATCGTCTAATGGGTGACTAGCATCAACCTTTGAGTAAGATTCAGATGATTTACTAACACATTGTTGTGACTGGATCTCTTCCTTAATCATTTTTTCACTATTATAGTCATTGTGCTCATTGTATAAGTCAATAAGGCAATTATGATCATAACAAGCTTGGACAAATGCACGCGCATCTTCATCAGTTTTTAATGGTTTCAAAGAAATGATAGGAGCACCATGGAGTTTGTAAACCATAATAGTTGGTGCTACAAGAACTAACTTCTAATCACATCATAAAGCTTTGTATATATCATACCTTCGAATTCCGCATTATCAATAACACTAGTATCTCCATTTAAATAATCCAATGGGTTTACAGTTATAAGGCTATCATGATATAAGTGAACAATAAACAGTTCCATCTTTAACTTGTCAAAACAAACAAAAAATTGGGGGTTTTCATAACAAGCGACCAAGAAAAACACAGGGCTATGATTAACTGAATTTGAAAACCATATGAGCAGGTCAGGGTTTGGAATTGAACTTGGTGACAGAAGTGTTAAACACAGTAAATGACTTTGTGTTAGGTGATAATATATATCAAAAATTAAACATAGCGGAAATCGAGTTGGTAAACGAAGTGGTTGAGGTGGAACATTGACTTTGTGTTAAAAAAAAGTCAAGCAACCGGCTAAACCGATAACAGTAAAAAGCATAGTGAATAATGAGACAAAACGGAAACTAGATTAAGCATAATGAGTTTTTTTTAGTTCAATATGCATAATGAGACGAGATATAAAGTACATTAAGCATTTATGTTTACCCTTAATTTTTCAAAACTTCTTAAAGAGATATAAGTGTCCGTTTGGTTTTGCTCTCATGAATTTCGATATAAGGTAGAATGAGAATAGATATGAGTCAAGTAATCAAATCCAATATTGTTGTTTGGTTTGATTATCATATTTTTTATTAATAAAATAATAATGTAAAGGAATAATATGGACCTACGAATAAAACAATCATATCTTACCCATTTAGTGCCTATTAAATATGTAAGGGTGCTTTTGATATTCCACTATGAGAATGAAACTATGACTATGGAAGTGATTAAAGGTGTTTGTTTAAGATGAGGGGGCTCACCACTATGGTAATGAATGTGAGTTAGGTATGGATCTTTCATAGGTGACGGATCTACCAATACTATCAAACTCATACACATTGTCATTCATGGCAGCTAGAGGTGGCAAAACGGGCGGGCCGGGCGGGCACGGGCACGGGCTAGAATGGGCACGGGCTTAAACGGGCACGGGCTAAACGAGCACGGGCCAAACGGGCACATGTTATACAAATCGCTTAATAAAAGACCTAAAACGACTAAATAAATTCCTTAAATGTAATATCTTATTTATATTAACAAAAATAAATATATTATATAAAAAAAAATTCTCTAAAACGATCGTTAATGTTCAACAATTGAGAGAAAAAAAAGTGCCCGTTTGTTCCCATTTAAGTTTTCAATGGGCTATATGTGCCCATTTCAAAAAAAAGAGGGGGCTAAACGTGCCAAAATCTTTTAAAAATGTGTCCATTTAGCCCATTTTTTTGCTTCTGGGCACATTTTGCCACCTCTAATGGCAGCATACCAAAAGCACCCTAAATATTGGTATATCATTTCATAATTTTAAAGTAAAAAGTTTAAACAAAATAAAAATTCATTCCTTTCCTCCATACCAAACGCACCCTAAGTTGAATCAAAATACCCCTTGTTCCCTTTTCCTAATGGCCTTGATAAAAACAAGTATTTGAGAGGAAATTGGATGCGCCATAACATTATTTTCAATACCCTCTTCACATTTTGATTTTGATTGATGGGTAGTCTTCATCACAGTAATTATCAGCAGATGAACCCATTTTCATTTGTAATATGCAGAGCAGCTACTAAGCTTCGTTTTACAAGTGTCACCAAGTGTTGCTGTATCTCCACCAGGACTAGGAGTAGGAGTATTACTAGTAAGAGGGTTTGTGCTACTACTGATGAAATTAAACAACAATGGTTAAATTCCCTCACTTGCACTCCACCCATTTTACCAAATATTACTACTAATAATCAACAAGAAGTGGTTGATTCCAAATGGGTTCTCGGCATTGACCCCGATGTTTCTGGCGCGTTGGCTGTCTTGAAAACCAATGAGGATGCTGCTTTTGGCTCTTCTGCTCAGGTTAAACTAGCTGTTTTCTTTAAATGCTTACTTTGGTTTCTATAGTTGTATTTCGTATCTAATTAACAAACCCGCCTGATAATATTTTACTTAAATGGCCTAGTGTAAACGGGTGGATGAGGTTTTTCCTGTTTAGGGGCGGCGAGTCATTGGCTTACATGTATGTGGCCTAACCGGAGTGTCCCGTCTGGCCACCCCCCAAATGTGTACCTAAGGAGGTTTGAACCCTAGACCACGTACTTGCCCACATTGGTGGTAGTTTAAATAATGTGCGTGTCGTGGAATAAGTCAACTATATGGAAGGTACAATTCCATATGTATGTGGACTCTCAGCTCACTCGTAAATTTAAAGAGACCTGTAGCTTAGGCATCTTTGGTCCATCCGTTAGTCTGACAGAGGTGCCGTCCATGTGATGTAGGGGCTTTTGCATATATGTTTTTGGAATTTGCATCTTTACAATTTTCAAGTCTTGTTTGAGAATCTCTTTTTGAAACAGATGCATACGAGTTGATATGTTGTCAATACCTGTATATGGGTTCTGTGTTTAAAAAAGCGCGCATCAGGCGCGCCTGATGCGTGATGCGTTGCGATGCGAGGCTTTGTTGCATCAGGCACCCTGATGCGATGCGTTTACGGGATGCGAGGTGATGCGCGCGCATCAGGCACGCATCAGCTGATGCTCGCATCAGCGCTTTTTTGCGCATCATGTACTTTTGGCCTTTTTTTTTTTTTTTTTTTTTTCTTTCTTTTTTTTTAATTATTAATTGGACTTAATAATGTGTATTGGGCTTCTTCTCATGGGCTTTACTTTTAAAATATGGGTCCAATTTGATCTTAGTTTTCGACTATTTATGGATTTTAGTGATATAGAATCGTGAACTATGAACATGCATGGTATCTTTTGACATTAAATGTGTTATTAACGTGTTTTGTGCACTATATATAATTTAAATATTTTTTTATAAATTGTCGCCTCGGGTACGTGATGCGCGCGCATTCGCCTCGGCGCCTCGCGCCTCGGCTTTTTGACCCTTATCGCATCGACGCGCATCGCGCTTTTTAAAACCCAGTATGGGTTTCGGTCTAAGGTCCTCGTTATCTCTACCTGGGTCTGAAAGGATCATGTTCAAAGCCCTGGTTGTCATGAGGATATCACTCTTTTCTTTTTTTTCGTTAGCTGGGCCTCACTTGATCTTTTCATTGTTACAGACAACATTTATTTTTCTGTAGCAAGGTTATCTTGGAACTCCATGTGCAACAATGATGGCCTTAGGTTATCTATGGTATAATTATGTGACCGCTATGAGGTTTATCATCTTTTCCTAAAACCATTTCGGTTAGTCACCTTACAGGACTTTGAACCAACCATACAGAAGTCTTGGAAAAAGTAACGGTGGATTTAAGTTGCTAAAATAGTGTGGATGTATAGTGTTTCACGACCAATTGTTAGCTTCATAAGGCATGATAAGATACCTGCTAGCAAGGCCTCTTGATCAGTAGTGGGGTTTCGTATTCATTCATGCATCTTTTATTGAACCTGCTGAATTGTTAACCCTTAAAACCTTGAATATCATGTAGCAGCTAGTGGAGGCTATTGCGTTAATAGATTTAACGTAGACCTGATTATTTACAAAATATAAGAATTTGATAGCAAACTGTAATGTGAATGAACTACGATCATCTTCCAGTAGGTTGGTTCATTGTTATGAATAAGTCTTGGTCTCTTTCATTATAGTGACGAGTTCTTGATTTTTCATCTAGTGATTGTAGTGTATATAGTTAAATGGCCTCTCAAATGACATATGATATGTTCTCGCTTCTTTGTTGCGGCCTATACAAGCTTGCAGCTGATATGAGGTCTGTAGATAAAAGGTTGACATCATGTTTGATCAATTGTGCTTTAAGCATCCTACATGATCCATAACTGTTATAGTATTTGAAACTAAGGGTAAATTATAATTATTTATTACCAAATTTTTTCTGGTCACTTTTTGAATTCCGTTAGTCCTTTTATGTTGTTAGTTGCCACATCAGTTTAAGTGACACCACTTGTTTGTATGTTTTAGGTATATGATTCTCCTAACGTGAAAATGCTGGTAGGCAAACGTATACGCCGGCGCATGGACACAAAGGCTATGGTTGATTTACTTCGCAGTCTTAATATTCCAAATGGTATGTTACTATCTCTTGCATCATTCATTTTTATGATATTATCACTTAATCAAACTCTGGACTTAAACATTTCTTGTCTAATAAGCACTTTTAGTTGCTACACAGTCTAATAAGCACTTTTACTTATCAATGGGTCGATTTGTGTTGTGTTATGGTTTATCTTCAACAGTTCAATTGACTAATATCACAGATTATCTTTTGAAATACAGGGCACATGGGTTGTAAGTTGATGTATTATAATGCTTAAAATCTCCTGACTTATTTTTCTTAAAACATTTAATTCTTATTGAAATCTTTTTACTTCCCGAATTGTAATTGACACACTAATTATACATAGCAAAACTTAAATTTTGGACAGAAAGGACATACAAAATAACCCATGACTTAATCTGTCCAACCCACCCATTTTGTCACTTCAGGTTTATATTTCTGTTAAGATTGTGTCATCTGTAATTTCTGTAGAATTTGTATACTCTGCAAGTATTCACGGGGTTTTTCATTCTCAAATCCCATGAGGCCCGTTTATATAGGTGATATTCATATTCATCAATAGAAAGCCTCTTCAAAAGAATAAGTTTGTGGTATTAGAACATAATGACACTATATTTTTGTTGCTCAGCATAAGGACTCTAAGAGAGTGCTATAAGCTATTCATGTTAGTATGTTGTTGGGGATTACATGTATATACATTTGCCTTATTTGTGAAAAGATAAAACTCTGTATGATTCCGATAGGTATTTGTGCTAACCTGTAAACTTTGCATCAGGAACAACTGCATACATAGAACAATCACTTCCATATCCAGGGGATGGGAAACAGGTTAGTTTTCCAGCATTATCTTCCCTATTATTACCATCAATTTCCACTCTCTTGTTAGCTTCCACTTTGCTATAATGTGTTCCACCCTAGTGTTATTTTGGCTCGTGGAGCATGAATTTCTGATTTCTAGAGTTCATTACTGTTCTTTAAAAGCCAATTATCGCAAATTAAAGTTGCACAATCAGATTTTGATCAACTAAAGTTCATTACTGTTCTTTAAAAGCCAATTACATGACCCCGATTATTCAATGTCACATAATACTTCCATGACGCAAAACCAAAATCAGCCGAAATTCCAAAATATTTTTTTAATTAGCTTTAAATCTTTAAGGTGCGCCTGAAAGTCTGAAACCTGTTTTCACTTCTGTAGCTTTGTGCCGTCATTAATAATAAATATTGTTCTATGCAATACTATGCAGGGATGGTGGAGTGGAGGATTTAATTATGGGTTATGGATTGGGGTCCTTGTTGCTTCTGAAATTTCTGTTGTCCCAGTTCCATCTATACGTTGGAAACAGGAATTCAAGCTGTCAGGGAATGGCAAAACAAAGGTTTGTTTTGGTCCTATATATCATTGAAAAAGGAAGCAATTCCATTTATGCTTCTTTCTAATACAGATAATGAACAAAACCAAGAGCTTTTTCAACCTTCCTTGAATCCACGCATATTTAAATATAGATATCTATTTTTTTATAAATCTTTTTCTTAGTAATTCTTTCACTAGGCCCCTGATATTATTCTTGTTTATTTTGTGAAATGCAGGACGATAGCAGGGCGCTTGCATGCACCTTATTTCCATCATTAAGTTCATCGCTTAAAAGGAAAAAGGACCATGGTACTTGCACATCTACCTTATCATATTTCTTATTGGTGGAAAAGTGGGTGGGTTGGGTAACGGTGGGCTGGTGGCCGACCCACAAGTATTTTCGTTATATAATGAATTAATGTGTTATACATATATGATTGCAACAAACTTGTTCTATTAGAGTTATATAGAAGATTTATGCCTTTGAATACAATTTGGACGACTTCCATTGTGTTTGGTCCACATGACCCATTTCCCTTTTAGTTAAATCTTTTCGCTCAATCAATTTGACCCGTTAGACATAAAACATAGGTATAAATGGGTTATAAAAGCATCCCGTAAGTCATTTTTGTTCTCTTCCATAAATCCATTTGCTCATCTTTTATGCATTCTCTAATATTTGCAGGCCGGGCTGAGGCTTTGCTCATTGCTGCATACGGAAAAGGCATAAAATTAAACACTGATTCTTTGTGCGTCTCAGAATCATTAGCACCCATTGAGATCGAGAATACCACATTGTAGTTGCATGATACTTGTGTTCCAGATGTTAAATGGCAGTCAGCAGCCGGAACATGTATATGATGGATGGACTTGGTTACATCTAGTAATTCTGATTTGTGGAATCCGGTTTAGGTAAGTTTACGTATGAATCTATTTAGGTTGATGCTATTTGTAAATGTGGCATCAATACGGCGGCAAACCTGGTGCTGAATTACTGATGTTGGTAAAATATTGGTTAATCTCATTTGTAAGTTGGTTATCTTTTAGTTTCAGCATAAAACCTTGAGTGTAGTTTAAATTTGTTGTAACATGTAGGATTTTGAGGGTGGGAAGTAGGCGTTTTTGAATTTTGGAAGAAGGTTGAGCAACCCTTTTATTCAAATGGATGAGCAAGCAGATGAAATCCCATTTTACTTCCCTTTCTAGTCATGCATTTTTACTCGTATAGACGTGTAATTATCCAAGTAAATCTGGCGGTTAATACTCCACATATCGGTGAGTAGAAGTGGGGATAATTAGTATTTTGTCTATAGGATCTCAGTTTTCCATTCATCTAATCTCTCAGATTTATGTTTTGTTGGGTTACTTCTGTTAAAATATGTAAATATCAATATCTTTTTGCATTACAAGGATAAGGCTGATAAACCTTTTATGACTAGTAAACTACATTGCAAATGTATGCACTGACTCAAATTATAGTTTATGTTAATAGTTTATGTGGCAAAAGGTTAATATTTGGCAACCAGTACAGGCCCACAATCGGTTGCCTATCCATAATTTAGGGCATACCTGTTAGAGCATATATAGTTGCATACCCCCGCTCGATGGCAACTATATATAGCTGCTCGTTCTTGGGACCTGAGGATCATACTTTCACAGAGTCAGTTTCCAGACTTTGTCCAACTTTGCTTAAGCTTAGGTAGAATTTTCTATATTGACTACTATCCTTGAGTCAAAGTGACAACATTGATGCATTTGTTCATCAAAATGCAATTGCGAAAGTAAAAGTAAAAAAAAAAAAATGATATTTTTGTTCAGTATGCGTTGATAAGAAGTAAAATTTTGCAGACCAAATAAAAGCACAATCAATATCATGTAATGATTGTTATGGACCAGAAAGAAAAGCTTTAACACAAAATGTTGCAATGTTTTGAGCAGCCAGAACAAAAAATTTATTGTTTATTGACATTTATACCCTTACATAATTTTTACTCATTTTCACTCATGTGAGGGTATAAATGTCAAAACGTAATAAATTAGAGTGTGTGAATTATTTTGTAGAGTGTGCAAATCAACTCCTGTTAAGTATTATCTTTAGTTAATCACCTTGTTGTGTTTAATCAAGGTATGAAAATATTTCATCCTACACAAAATATTGAGCATACATGCAAAGATAGATCTCCAAGTGATCACACTATTCTTCATGATTTATAGAAACCGAGTTTAAGTCCTACCTTTGGGTATTATCTTTAGTTAATCACCTTGTTGTGTTAATCAACAGACATCAAAATATCATCCATCATCGATTAGTTCTCAAATACAACATACAAGAAAATATGAAAAATGATTGTTACATAAACAAAGAGGCTCAGAATCGACTGTAATAGTGATAATGTTTATATGTTTCGGATCTTGGTAACTACTAAAGTGTTATCTCATATATAACTCCCTCATGATTTGCTATAACTGATCGAGTCCCATCAACTTCATGGATCTGCAGCCCATGTTGAATAGCTTCTTTTGTAACCATTACGTCCATCCTGCAAAAGGATAAGACACTCAGACTGTTTGAATCTTCGTTTTAAAATGAATGTGATAGTGATGAACAACTGTGGTAAATGAGCTAAAGGAAATAGCGTTCGGATGTGCTTTCGCTGTTTGAAATTGTTATAACTAATTTATGAAATTTTAGGCGTTTACAAATTCTGGTAATTTGAATATTTAATAGACAAAATGAAAAGAAACTGATTGTCTTTGGTGAAAACAGAAAAGTTGTTTCCTGAAATGACAGTAAAAGTATATCAAATCAGGTAAAGCAACAATTTAGAAGCAAAATTATTTTACACCTAGGTAATCTCTTTTGTTACCGGCGATATTAAACTGATAATAAAAAGTGACACGTATATGTTAAGTGTGACAATGTCAATCATATATTCATATCATTTTCACAAGGGTAAAAAGGTTAGTCTGGATACTCATTATATCTAGCTACTGTTTCCTAGCTATTTATTTTTTTATACTTTAATTGCCTACAAAAAAAAACAGCTTTTTTGAGTGAGGGACTCAAAACCAAACAACTGCGATAATGACTAATATGTCTTCTAAGTCACTTGTGACAGACAAGTAGCCTATTCAACAGAAAATGGTGAGTGTCATTCCCTAAAGGGTACAAATCACGGGGCTATATCTAAAAATAGAGAAATTTCCAGGGACGGTTTTCGCACTTGACTCATTTCTTGATAGTTTACCTAAAAAATTACCAATATGTCCTCTACTATAACCCCATATGTTGAATGTCAAATTAGTCCATTCCAAGCTCTTACATATCTTATTTAACAGTCCCACATCCCAACTTGGGCTGAGAGACCTTTTTAATGCATATAAGCTGAAAGAAAAACTCGTTTACATGAAACTCAAACTACTCTAGAAGCTGGCATCAGCCTAGTGACCAAAAATTGAGAATACTAAAACCATTAGGAAGTACACAGTTGTATAACTTCAATCTTACATAGTTATTGTTTTATCATGTGGTCAGGTGTGCATGTGCTTGAAGGACTAAGATCAAACATATGTTAAAGACAGACATACAAGAATGAATCACTTACATTTTTGAACGGGAGACATATGCCAAAATGAATCTGCATCGCTCTTTCCCACGTCTACTGAGGAGCTCTTTCACAGAGTCGAAGAGTGGAGGCACGCTATTTTGCTGAAAGCGTATAAATTGTCAAGGATGACTTGTTATAATGCAGTTTACGCAACACAATTCACTTCAATAACTCTAGTTATTCTGTATGTACACTACCAAAGGTACAAAGTAATAATGCAAGTTGCTTGGTACTACTGTTATTGTAGCAGTAAACTAATGAAAATTAGATGCAAGAAAAGTTGCAAAGAAAAAATGAGTCTTGAAGGGAGTGTTTGGATATGCATTTTGAAGATGATTATGCTATTTTGGATACTCAAAATCAGATAGTCAGTTGTAATATAAAAGGTTGTTGAAATTTTGTTTAGACTTGCTTTGTTGTTTGAAACTGTAATAATAAAATATTAAACTAAATAATACAAAAAACGACCATTTAAACATTCTTGTGAAAAAATGAGAGAAAGATCGTGAGATTGGTGCAAAAGTCTCAAATTAGGTTAGTGTAAGGGGGGATTTGGTAATTTAGTTTACCCTTCAACGATTAGGTTTGTGCAACTCGAATGACGTTGCTTATTTGACCTCTAATACTCAAATAATCAGAATCAGAACTTCTTTATCATCCATAACTTAGTATCGCGTAACTTATAATTCATAAATGATAATGTGATTAGGATATAGATGTCGGCTCCAAGAATCAGATCGAATCCCTCCGGATGCTTCTCTAAAATTTGGTTGAGATGATCAGAGTTCCCCCATTCTAGTTTCTCCGCACTTAAGGCTGTAGACAAAAATCTCGATATTAGATACCAAGTACCAAACTGCCATTTAACCTAGTAATCTTACCAGCACATGAATTAGGATTCTCAGATGATTCATGAAGCGCTATATTTTTCTTCAAGATCTGAAAAGAAAAGTAATGTAAATAATTAAATCCCAGAAAATACAAGTCTTACCATATTCTTATTGCAGAAGAATGAAATCTTGCAACCATGCCTTGAGGACTTCATCATTATGATCTGTAAGTACGACTTCGCGGCAAAATCTGCTGCAAAGTATACCAGTAATGCCTACATAAATAGTACTGATCAGTGCATACATTACTTGCAGAATATGAAAATCAATAATGAATATAAAAGGAAATAATATTGAATATAAAAATTTAAGATACAGTAAACAATACATTGTAGTCTCTGAATTTAACTAACCTACACCAGATCCTAATTCCACAGCAGAACATCCTTGCAGAATCTCGACATTATTTGAAATATATTCATTTAACAGTCTTGCACCAGGCCATACCAACTGCCCCGTTAAATCAAAATCAGCTGCTCCACAACCATATAATTACATCAGTTTATAAGTGTGACTGAATTTTAATAAAATAACATATTTTATAGTTGTTGAAGTGAAAAGAAAAGCAAGGAATTTACGATATCAAGATATTTCAATCAGCACACTAAACAATACAGCATATTCGAAGGTGAGCTTAACAAATGGGCTTAAGCAATTAAGGTGTGTAGAACGCAGATATAAAGTTTATGATACTAAAATTCGTCTGTCCATCTACACCATTGATGTTGAAAGTTACTTATTGACAACAGACAACAAGAGATAGGTTTGGCATGTGTTATGCTGCCAACAAGCTTAACATAACGTGTAATGCCCACCAAAAAGTAAAAAGGTCTATAACGGTTTGCCATGTTTAATCTCGTAAGAGGTATCATGTTAGCTCTTATTTTCTAGCCACATTGGTTGATCAATGTGCTTAAGATGACCTTATCTAATACCACATTCTACCTTATATAAATGGTCCATTATTCCAACATATCACTTGCCCTTCGTTTCAAGTCTAGGTAAGAGGTCAGTAAAAGTGGTGAGCCAAGGGTTTGATACTTTTCAGTTCCTTCAAGTCACTCGTGTTCACATATAGAAAACACCTACTTTGTGTATGTGCTAGGCCGTATAGTAGAAAACACCTATGTGCTCTAAGAAATAGAACATAGTATAGAGATTACCATCTATTCTTGTATCTCGACCCCCTTGGATTACATGGAGGCTATGCTGCCAACAAATGAATCTACAAAGATGATAATTACAATGATGGAAAATGCACAGAAATTGTTTTTCTAATAATTCCCTAAAGACACCCTATTTATTCGTCCACATAAGTTTGGCTCGGATTACAATGATTTCTTAGGCACGGGCTACAATTTTTTTCACTCAAGACTTGATAAGTAATTATTAAAAAAGAAAAGTAGAAAGTAACTGAGAAGAAGAAAACAGCTCAATTATGACTTGTCAACTAACCGCAATTCTCAGTTTTAAAAAGTATGTTGTCCACCACATGGGTTATTATCAAACATGAATCAGCAAGCCAATGACGCTGTTTGGGATTGCTTATCTGTATCTGCTTAACAGCTATATGTTTATTTTTAGCCGATATGTAGTTTAAAGTACTTGGATCCTACAAAATGGTTTTATTTTGGGGAAAAATAAGCGAGCGAGAAGGATGTTCAAAGGGCTTATTTGAGATTAAACTAACTACTGTTTGTTTCGGCTTATATATAGTCGGCTTATGGCGACTTTTTGTGGCTTATTTTGACACTTTTCGGCTTATATAACGGGAAGTTTCAACATAAGCCACAAAAAGGGAGGTTATGAAACATAAGCCGAAAACCAAATAAGTCATAAGGCGGTTATATAAGCCGAAACAAACACCCCCTAACCACATTCAGATGATTAGTAGAAATGTAACCATTTAAAAAAAAAGAAAAAAAAAAAAAAAACTTACTGGAAGCAGATTGGAGACAAAGAAGGTGAAGCACATGAGACCCAAACGTAAATGTAGTGAACTCATAACTAGATAAATAAAACATAACAAATTTATTACGTACTAAAAACAAATTATAAAAAGTAAAAGAGAGAGAGATAAAAAGATGTATACTTGTTGTTCATGAAGAAAGATTCACCCAAGCAAACAGTATCATCGTCAGAGTCATCATCATTTGGTTTATTAAATACAACGTTCTTTTCAGACATCTTTGCAGGTCACTAGTTAGGGTTTATGGTCCAAGTACACAATAGGGTAAAGGGGTTAGGGAAGGTTGACAGACCCCGAACCCGAACCCAACCTACGGGTGGGTCAGAGATGACAAAAAAATTGATCTTATTTTATCATTGGGTTAATATACACTAGCAGGGTACCCGCGCGTTGCAGCGGCGGGTACCCTGAAATAAAAATTTTCGATGAATAATGTATTTTAGTTTATTATGTTCTTTTTAACAATAAATTTACGGATATCAAGAATTTCGTATAGCCCGTGCCCGTTCGGGCTTGAACCCATTGGCCCGTGTCTGCTCGGGCTCGAGCCCGTTTGGTCCGCGCCCGTTCGGGTTTAAGCCCATTTGACCCGCACACTTTACAAAGACTCACATCTCACGGTCTAAAAAAAAACTCATACATTCTCACTCTAAAAAAATACACATAGTCACTTTCATCTTACAAAAATACACTCTCACCATCAATTGTTTTTGATATCGTGTTTTTGTAAGATGAAAGTGACTATGTGTAGGAAGAATAAGAAGCCACTCATAAATAGACATGTGGAAATTAATCATTAAAATTTAAAAAAAAAAAATTAATTGTAATATGAGAAGATCAATATAGAGATTTTACATCTCTAATATCTTCTTATGAAGCCTGCAAAATAGCTCCCTTCTTTAATATCACGTGCACCGCTTCTCTCATAACTATCACCATCTCTCAGACCATTGGGGTACCATGGCATGCCAAATTTCACTTTTCAGTGCCACATCAGCGCCATCTTAGCATTCACACTTTTAACACTCACACACCAAAACAACCCTTCACTCATAACATGTTATTTGAGCCCCACCCACCTTCATTTTTATTTTCTTTTACATTTTGTCATACAAACTTAATTTCATTAATTCAAATAAAAATACAATACGAAACTTAAAAAAAACATACGAAAAAAATTTAAAAATGATACTAAACTTTAAAAAAAAAACACAGTTTTGAGCCCCACATTATTATTTTTTTCAAATTTTCACACAAATTAAATATTATTCATAAACTAAAAATACAATAGGAAACTAAAAACAAATGTTAAGGAAAAAAAATCAGGACAACTAAAAACACTTAAATGTCCAATTGTGCTATGTATCTATGTGAGCAAACCCAAAGCCCAACAATTCTAATAATTCGGCCCAAGTATCCTACCCTAATAGTTTTACTCACATAAAAATAAAACACACGCCTACCACATATTTGTTTCACCTTCTTCTACCTCAAAACAGCACAACACAGTAACACACACACAATTGTAAAAAAAAAAAAAAAAAAAAAAATCACGCACACTAAAAAAACACAACACAAACAGTCACAAACCCACAAAAAAACAAAAAAAAAAAAAAGAGAGAAAAGAAGAAGCAGAAATCACGCATCGCCAGTATAGTCACACAAGAATTGGCGCAAGGCCATGGTGGTGTGGTGGCGCACATTTGGCGGCGCCAAAATGGCTGCCACATATGAATGGCGTGGGTGTTTCGTTACCATACCCCATGGTCTCATCGTTGATATTTATTTTTTATATTGATTCCAAGATCTGATTAGTCGTCAACATATTCGTCGCAATCACCAGAATAAATGAAAGTTACCATAGCCTTCAGTTAACGGAACATCTGACGTCGCCGTTGTCGGAATATGTGTTCGCGAGACTTTGGTGATCCACTTATGTCGTCGTTAAAAATGAGGCTGTCATTAATGTGGTTTCTTTATTTAATATGTGTATAAATGTGTTGTATATTATGCATATGCGGTTGTAAGTCTGAATTTTTGTGCTTTAATGTGTTGTACATCATGCTTTATTACTTTTAAGTTTGAAAAGTCTGAAAATTAATTATGAGAGAGAGTGGTTTGTGCATTATAAGTAGTAGTGATAAAAGTTACTAAAGTTTACGGAAAATTTGTCCTAAGTCACTAAAGTTTTTTTGTTGCCATTCAGGTTACTCAACTTATTGTGACCGGTTATATTTGTTACTTTTGTTTTGGTAACCTAGAATTACCGGTAACAATACTACGTGGCAAATATTTTAGATTTCTTTTATATTAAAGTTTGCCAAAATGTTCATTTAAGTTACTATACGTTTACATTCTTTTACATTTAAGTTAATATACAAATAAGTTGCTAAAATTGTGTATATTTTTATACGTTTTTTTACAACAAGTTTTTGGACGTTATTATACGTTTACATTCTTTTACATTTTTTTTTTCTGTTTTTGCACGTTTTTTTATAATTTTGCACACATTTGTATGTTTTTTTTTTTTTTTACATAATTGGACGTTATTAAACTTTTTTGCAAGTAATTTTTTGTTTTGATATGTTTTCATACGTTATTATACATTTTTGGATGTTATTATACGTTTTTGGACGTTGTTATACGTTTTCTTACATTTTTATACGTAAAAACGTATAAAACATACAAACGTATTAAAGAAGATAAAACGTATACAATATAAAAACATATAAAACATACAAACAGCGGATAAAACATATAAAACATACATACGTATAAAACATATAAAACATAAAAACGTATAAAACATACAAAGATGTAGAATAACGTATAAATAGTATGAAAACGTATAAAAACGTAAGATAATGTATGAAAATGAACGAAAATTCTACAAAACCATACAGTAATGTATGAAAACGTAAAAAGGTATTGAGAAAAACGTACACACACATATAAAAACGGATAAATACATACAAAAACGTACAAAAATGAACAAACATATATACAATAAAGTATGAAAATGTACGAAAACGTAAAAAAAGGTACAACAACAGACAAATGCCTACACAAGCATATAAAAACGGATAGAAACGTAAAAAAACATACGGAAATATACAAAAACGTACGAAAATGGAGAAAAACGTTAAAAACAAAGAACGACAACAAAGAAAACGTACACAACGTATAAATACGTACGAAAATGGAGAAAACGTAAAAAAAAAAAAAAAAAAAAATGTATAAAAACATATAGTAACTTTTTTTTAAAGGTTCAGTAACCTATTTAACAAACCCCGTGAACTATAGTAACTTGCTTGTAACATCTCAAACTATCGTGATGACGTGGACAAGGGAACCGGTAAATCATCCGGTTGCCCACCCTCGTAGTAACAAGAATGTCACTTTTTTAAACGTTGGGTAACCCATATAATAAACCCGTTAAGTTGAGTAACCTGGATAACAACAAATAAACTTTAGTGACTTAGGACAAATATCCCGTAAACTTTAGTAACTTTTGTGTATATTAACCCTTTTATCATTCGTGTTATTCGTGTCAACTCGAATAACATTATTGATCCAAATAAGCTTAATCGAGGCTGGGTACGGTCGTTTCAATACCCCTGCGAGTACGGAGAACCCGGCAACTAGGGGCGTAAAAAAGTATGAATCTTGAGTTGCGGGGTAGAGGGAAGCGAACGAAAAATTAAATTTGCAAAATATTTTGTTTATCGAAGTTTATCAAAGTTTCCGCTTATTGAAAACTAAAAAGATTTATGTTGCGATGGTGTAATTTGTGTCATTTTATGAATAACCATATGTAAAATATTTAGATAACGAAAAGTGGTTGATTAGGATTTTTTGTATTTATTTTTAACATTTTGTTGATCTTTGTTAAACTTATTTATTTGGTTGGTTTTAAAGACCACGTGTAGGAAACGTGGTTGGATCGGGTTTGAGAAAACCACTAGCCTTAATGAGATCCTCGATTAGATACTAAAAAGACGAGGCAAGTTTTGGGGATTGTTTTGTCATCACTTTCGGTAAGGAGATTTCTATTCTTAAAAAAAGTTAAATAAAAGAATACCAACTTGAGATATCTGTCGAGGTTAGTGCTGCAGTTCTGGAAGGTCTTAAATTGCCATGGTTGGGTTGGCACCGCTCATATCATGTGTTGAACAGACTAACTGAGGTGTATAAAAGAATACGTACATCAAATGTCTTATCAGTGTGATCGATTCGTTTTCTTGTTTGAAACATATCATGCTTTGAACATGCCATCTTTTAAGTTTTAGAAAGGGGCGGAGCTATGCCTTGGCCACCTGTCGCACGGGAAAACCAAAGCTCACTATTGAGTCTAGAGCCACTAGAATCATCAAAAGATCTCTTAGGTATACTTGACATTTCATCACTTGTCGTTCAATAATAAGGACGCAAGTGATACAATCAAGAGTCCTTCACAGATCTTAGCAATCTGTCGAGAACATTTATGAGAGGTTTACACTTGTGATCCTCAATGATTGAATGGAAACTCCTGCCAGGGTCAACATCAAACAGCCCTGACAGCAGGTCGCTTCGGTAACTCCTTGTGGGTTACGCTTAGTGTGTCTCAAACGGTCTACAGTCGTTGGGTGATGCTTCGGTATACCTCAGCGGCTCATCTGAACTGTAGATGTACTTCGGTGCATCGTGTTATCTCACTTATGGGACTCCAGTTCAGGAACAGCCTTTGTGAGAATTAGAGTTGTGTTTTCACACTATGCTGTTAACACTCTCGAAGTTCAAACTTATAAGTGTTGGATTATTTCTAACCCTTGTTTTCATGTTTTCTTCGTATGGAAGCTCGCGGGAGGAAAAGATCGTGCAGATCTTCACATGCTCATACCAACAACAACTCTAATCGAAGTTCTCTCAAAAGGCAACACAAAGTCAAAATGATTCTTCATCAATCAAAGAATCTACAAAGTTAAAGACTAAGAGAACTACATCAGTACTGTAATCCAACGTTAAAGAACGTGTGAGCATGTTGAAGAAAGACGTGGAGACACTAGAGCAACAGAGCAGACCTGAAGCAGATCATCACAACATACTATCACTTCCACCACAAAGAAAAAAGATACAAAGAACAAAGAAAATGATGTCGCCAAAGCAGAATACTTCAAAGGAAACAATTTCTCTACACTGGGGAGATTGTTCGATTCAAGGCACTTCTTCTCAAAAGAAAGAAGAATGTCAGAAGACGTCAAAGCTACTATTACATCAGCACCTGCAACGTCTACATTATCAATCACTAACACTTAGGGGGAGATTGTTGGAATCACTCCTAAACCATTATTCAAGTGTTAGTCATTAATATGTAATAGTTAGCTTAAGTATGACTTTTATGTTAGTAATCATGCCAAGGCTTATGTAGAATGCCCATAAGCCTTAGCCCAAGCCCATAAGAAGGGAAGGAAGCTAGTGTGTTGCCCTAGCTCCTTGCCCTATAAATAATGCTTGTAATCCCTCACTTGAGGGTTGGTTGTTCAATTCATTCATTTGCACCCTACACATAACTCTTCTAATATTCATATCGTGTGTGTGTGTGTTTGTTCATACAATCTCTTCTTTTCTATTTCTTCTATTGATGCTTGTGTTACAAATATGGGAACCTAACAGAACTCCACAGCAGAATGGTGTTGCAGAGAGAAAGAACAGAACCTTGAAAGAAGCAGCCAGAACAATGCTTGCAGATTCATTATTACCTATTCAATTTTGGGCTAAAGCTGTAAGTACTGCTTGCTATGTATTGAATAGAGTATCAGTTACTAAACCTCAGATGAAGACACCTTATGAGTTGCTTATGGGAATCAAACCTAACATACGCTTTATGAAACCTTTTGGATGTCCTCTGACTATCCTCAACACTATTGATACTTTGGGAAAATTTGATGGCAAGTCAGAAGAAGGATACTTATTGGGATACTGCACCAACAGCAAAGGATTTAGAGTATACAATCGAGTCACCAAAAAGGTTCAAAATTGTCTTCATGTTGAATTTTTAGAAGATCAAGAGAATCAAAAGGGTAAAGGTCCTGATTGGATGTTTGATCTTGAGGTTTTGACTCCTTCTATGAATTATGTTCCTGTTAGAGAAGAAAATCAAGTTGATCACAAAGAAGAAGATTTACAGTACATTGTTCATAGAGTCAATATTAGACCTGATGTTGTTCCTGATGAAGAACCTATAACTGTTGAGACAGAGAAAAGTACTGATGAACCAAAAACTACTTTGTCTGCTGAAGATCAAGCTATTCAAGATGAACTTCATAGGATGCTTTTTCAAGAAACAATAGCACAATCTTATGAGGATGAACAAAGGAGAGCTTTTGAAGAAGAAAAGAGAAAATGTAAGTCTACAGAATACCCTAACAGTACTTTGGATCAAAGTACTGCTGCACCAATTGACAGTACTTTTGATGATGATCTGACCATGCCTAGTTTAGAAGATACTGATGATGAATTAGATGATGAAGGTATTTTCTCCAATTCCAATGAAGGAGCTGATTTCACAAATTTGGATGATGATCTTGAAGTACCACAGACTTCTACATTAAGGATTGATACGCTTACGCAGCGCGTTCGGGGTCAAAGGAACTTCCTTTTCGTCGAGCAAGTTTTTCAACACCCTAGGCAGTGAACCTAATCGTTGTAGTGTAGTATTAGGGTAAGCCACGGGAATTGATATCGTTCTCTAGGGGAATAGGAATGCTAGTGAGAAGTTACTACGCTAAGGTTGGGGTTGAGGAAGATTATTTTTTATCTTTTTATGTTTTTTAGGAAATGGAAAGGTACGAATCTCGGGGTTTGAATTTGGGGGGTTGGTATTTCTACCGATTACTTCTACTATCTAATTATCTAATTAACTAAGGTGAGGGTAGTCTATGTCTAATTATTGTGTGCTCGTATGATGGTTTAAAGATGTGTTTACTTAGGTTTTATTACTCCTTAATTATCTCCTATTGATGGTTGAATTGTCACGTCCTTATTCTTAATCGTGTTGTGTGTCTAAGGTCGTAGGGTATGCGTTTATCCCTAACTCTTTGAAACTACCAAAGGTTATCGCCTACAAAGTCTCTAGGATTTATAAACTTTAACTCTAAGGTACTCTTCGGATGGTTTAGCCTACAACAACTCTAGGTGTTATACACTAAGGTTCACAAAGATTAATCAAGCAATAACTACACAACGGATGACCTATCGCATTCCTAGATCATTAACAATTAAGATAAGAGACAACCAATCAATATTCAATAATTAAGTTTTATATTCCCTAAGCAAACACACAAGTAAATTAGCCGGACATGGAGAACATGCAAGCATACACACAAGTAATTGAAGACATAATTAAATTAATGAAGTAAAACACTTATCTTGATGTAAGATAGGGTTTGGAACCCTAACATACTGTACAAGACAACCTTGGTTCAGTTTAGGTTTTTACTCCAAAAGACTACACACTGAAAACTAAAAAATTCGGATTCTATATATAAGATTACATTCGCGACGGCGTCACCTTTTGATTTGTGACGCCGTCGGGTCGCCGTCATTAGGGTTTCGTCTTGGCCACGTTAGTCTTGCGACGTCGTCACCTTATGCTTGTGACACCGTCCCCTTCAGTCTCTGACGCCGTCTGGATTAAATCTAGGCCGTCTGAGTTGCGACGACCTACTCTTTTAAAGTTTGACACCGTCACTTGTAAATAAGCAATTTGGCTACTGAGCCGTCACAAAAGTGATGCGACGGCGTCGCAGTTAAGCAGTGACGCCGTCCCCTTGTGTTTCAGCAGCTTGAGTGATGCGACGGCGTCGCAGTTAAGCAGTGAGCCGTCACAAAAGTGATGCGACGGCGTCGCAATTTGGCTACTGGCCATTTTCTTCATATATCCGCGCCTTTTCGTCCAAATAAGTGCCATTCCAGCAATTTGCCTTCAAGAGACCTAAAAAGTGAAAAGGAACGATATTAAGTAATAACGGATACAAAAGTGATCAAATAAGGGCTTAAATGACCCCTCAAAAAGGTACATTTTAAAACCTTATCAAATATCCCTACACTTGGTATTTGCTTGTCCTTAAGAAAATGTGCTTTTAGCCAATTAATTTATAAGTTAGGGGTCATGAAGCATTGGTTTAGAACAATCCACAACACATATAAGCCCCGCAAAAGTCATAACAAGCACGGAAATTACATACTAGCACCTCACATGGGGTGTTTGGATACTCACATCTCTCTGGTGTATATGAAATATAACAAGTTGGAAATGGAAGGTAAACACTCATTAACCGGTCCTAGTACATAGATTACCATAGGCTTGAGACTAGATCAAACCTCCATCGCTTTGGCGTAAGCACCTAGGAAAGACTATCAAAGAGGTCTTTTAAAGGGTTGTAATGTTAGGCTTACGGTAGGGAAACAAAGGGTTTGGTGGGATAGGCTATTTAGTGGTGCCAAGTCAAAAATCTATATGTTACAAGCATGCAAAGAATGGCGTTGCTAAGCCAAGACTCGACACTCTAGACTCTAGATAACTGAAACAAACAAACACAAATTTAAAGATAGATGTAGGATGGTAGCCCATATGTTTTATTTATTTATTTATTTTTTTTACACTCTATTTTTTTTCTTTTTCTCTTTTTCTATTTTTTTCTATTATTTATTTTTTTATTTATTTTTTTTATTTTTTTTTCATACACTTTTACTCTACCATCCTCTACGGTAACATCAAAATGATAGGGATTTATAGGCACATCCATACACTTGAGTTTTTATTACTCTAACACTAATTTGACCCGAATTGAAAAGATCAAAACACTTGGAGTACATTATTACGCAAATAAAGGGAATTTGAATTTAACGTTCCCTTCCCGTCATTTCATAAACTTTAACTTTTCCCATGAGTCCCAATCGTCCCAAAACTGTATACAAAGGATATGACTCGACTTAGCAACTTATGCAAGCAACTAGATAATTGAACTAAGGGTTTTTAGGGTGATAACAATAATGCACTAAAAGTGAGTGCATACAAGGTAGGCTAAGGCAATTTGGGTGTACATTTGGGGGTGGGGTGTAAACAATGCTCTTCATTGATATTCCGAAAAACCGAAACATCACGAGAACCGCGAAAAGGATAGGCTCTGAGGGGTTAACTAGGGGTATCGTGTACTAAAGATGAGTACAACGCAAAGGTGTCGGGGAATTACTCAACTGATGTGGAAGAAGTATATATTACTGGTATCAAACAAGGGTTATCCTAATGCCTCTTATCATTTAGTTATTCCTAACTACACAAGTGTAGTCTTACTAGCGATCTCGGGATGCATCACAAAACAAGTTCTAGAATCTATTATACTACCGGTTCACACACTAAGCATTAAAGATGAATGCTTTAATTCCTACTAATTTAAGGGCGATCCTCATATTTTGGGTGGAATTTAAGTGATAAAGGGTTTTTGTGCTAATCATATAATTTCCTATCCGTGAGACGCTTTATTAAGACTAATGGCCCACTCCTATATGTCGTGAAAAATTTTAAATTTGGTTCCAAAATTACCCTAACCGACATTTTCTCATGGTTTATTACACAAATGCAATTGGACAAAGCAAATGATCAAGGATAAGCATAGTTTCAAAGTTCCCGTTTTATTTTCCCTCCCTACACTTAAACTGAACATTGTCCCCAATGTTCCCCAAAAGTATCAAAGTTTTGATAATGGAAGGTAATAAAAAACGAAAGAAACTAATACTCCCCTGATTAGCTCGGTAGGATCCGTGTGTGAAGTAGTGGTTAAATCCTTTCCAAGAAGAATGTATGTGTGAAAAGCTCCTTCCAATCTTATGTATCTTCTTCTTGATAAATAAAACCTGCACACTTGAAGAAAACAAACGAAACCTTCGCGTAAAATCGGCGGTAATAATATATATAAGACTCTACTAAACTAGGATATAATGCTTGTGGAATGGATGTTTACAGAATTTCTAGAAAATTAAGACTTGGAAAATTCCAAAAAATTATAAGTAGCTCAGAAAACGAGAAAAAAGTAATAAGTTGTTTTTTTTCCTTCCTGACGCCGTCAGGTTGCGATCCTGACAAAAACTGGTCTGCGATTTTCTGGAAAAAATTCTGGAAAATTTACATCTTTAAAATCTGGAAAAATTTCCTGCAAAACATCTATTATGACTTGATACAAGCATTTGACTTGAACAAACACACATGTATATATTTTAATTAATTGAAATGCTCATGTTTACGTTTCTTTTGAAAATGTGTGTAATCCTCCTTACACTTATCCTTTATGTAAAATACCTTTATATGTAATTAAGACGAGGTTAAAAACAAAATAAAGCATTTTTACAAATTTAAACATGAGAATAAACAATCAATAAAAGATATATGACACAAACAAGCAAACAATTAAGCATGGGTTGCCTCCCACGAAGCGCTTTTCTTTATTTATGAGTCTTGTAGCTAGACTCGTAGTCGTGCCCCTACGTGGTCTCGTTACCGTCACATTCTTCTAAAACAATATCTTCATCATTCACCATTTCATTATTATCCAACTGATAATATTTCACACGTTGTCCATTTACTGTAAATTCCCTTCCATCGTGGTCCAGTAGCACCACAGCTCCATTGCTCATCTGCTTCTTTACTGAAAAAGGTCCATACCATCTCGATTTGAGTTTTCCCGGAAATAGTCTCAGTCTTGAATTATACAGGAGCACCTTATCTCCTTCCAAAAACTCTTTAGGATTCTTTATTCGTTGATCATGCCATTTTTTTGCCCTTTCTTTGTATGTGATCGACGATTCATAAGCTTCCAGTCTTAGTTCATCCAGTTCTTGAAGCTGTAAGAACCTATTTGACCCTGCTTCAGAATAATCCATATTACAGGCCTTAAGTGCCCAGTACGCTTTTTGCTCAAGTTCAATAGGGAGGTGGCACGCCTTCCCGTATACTAAGCGAAAGGGGGTTGTTCCGATAGGCGTTTTGTAAGCAGTTCTGAATGCCTGGAGTGCCTCATCCAGTTTGAATGCCCAATCTTTCCTATTATGGTGGACCGTTTTTTCAAGTATCCGCTTTAATGCCCTATTTGTATTTTCTACTTGTCCATTTGTCTGAGGATGATATGCAGTAGAAAATCTATGTGGAACGCCATACTTCTTCATCACCTTCTCCATTTGAGCATTGCAAAAGTGGGTTCCTCTATCACTGATCAATGCCTTGGGAATCCCGAATCGTGCGAAGAGCTTTTTAAGAAAATGAATGACTACTCTCGCAACATTAGTTCTAAGGGCTTGGGCCTCCACCCATTTGGATATATAGTCGATAGCTACGAGAATGTATTCATTTCCTCCGGATGATGGGAAAGGTCCCATGAAGTCAATACCCCAAACATCGAATATTTCACAGACCTGGATATAATTATGAGGTGATTCATCCCTTCGCGAGATGTTTCCCGATCGTTGGCATGCATCACACGTTTGAACCAATCTTTTAACGTCCCAAAAAATAGTAGGCCAGTAGAATCCGGCATCGAAAACCTTCCGTGCCGTGACATTTACACCGTGATGTCCCCCAGATGGTCCCGCATGGCATTCTTTCAGAAGTCGATCAATCTCTCTTCCGGCCACGCAACGCCGAATGATTTGATCGGGGCATATGCGGAATAGGAAGGGTTCATCCCAGAAGTAATGTTTAAGTGTGGTGAAAATTTTTCTCTTATCTTGCTTGGTCATGTAATCTGGCAAAACCCTACTGGACAGATAGTTAGCGTAATCCGCATACCATGGCTCAATTTCCTTAATGGCCATTAGTCGCTCCTCGGGAAAAGAGTCGCGAATTTCTGTATGGTCTAGCTTCTTAAGATCAGGGTTTTCCAAACGTGATAGATGATCAGCAGCAATATTTTCAGACCCCTTTTTATCTCGAATTTCAATGTCGAATTCTTGAAGCAATAGAATCCACCTAATGAGTCGGGGTTTTGCATCTTGCTTGGAAAACAAGTAGCGTAAGGCAGAGTGATCAGTGAAGACGACAGTCTTAGAAAGGACGAGATATTGCTTGAACTTGTCGAAGGCAAAAACCACAGCTAGAAGCTCTTTCTCGGTGGTCGTGTAATTTTCTTGCGCTACATTCATGGTTTTGCTAGCATAATAAATTGGTTGAAAATGCTTTTCTTTTCTTTGGCCAAGCACGACGCCTACAACATAATCGCTAGCATCGCACATGATTTCGAATGGTTGAGACCAATAAGGGGTGACCATTATTGGAGCCTGAGTGAGATCTTTCTTTAAACGATTGAATGCTTCTTTGCATTCTTCCGAAAAATCAAAAGAGGCATCCTTGACAAGGAGCTGCGTCATCGGGCGGGCAATTTTCGAGAAGTCCTTAATAAACCTTCTATAAAAGCCTGCATGCCCTAGAAAGCTCCAAATGGCCTTAACGGTAGTAGGATAGGGTAGTTTGGATATCGCTTCGATTTTTGCTTTATCGACCTCGATTCCATTTTCGGAGACCTTATGCCCCAAGACAATTCCTTCTCTTACCATGAAGTGACATTTTTCCCAATTCAGGACCAAATTAGTTTCTTCACACCGTTTCAACATCTTCTTAAGGTTGGATAGACAAAGGTCGAAGGAATTCCCAAAGACCGAGAAATCATCCATGAAGACTTCCATGCTGTCCTCAATTAGTTCATGGAATATGGCCATTATACATCGCTGAAAGGTGGCGAGGGCGTTACATAACCCGAAAGGCATTCGCTTGTAAGCAAAAGTCCCGTATGGGCATGTGAAAGTAGTATTTTCTTGATCTTCAGGGGAAATGGGGATTTGGAAGTATCCTGAGAAGCCATCAAGGAAACAGTAGTACTCATGCCCGACTAACCTTTTGAGCATTTGGTCAATGAATGGCAGAGGAAAATGATCCTTCCGGGTGGCATCATTTAACTTTCTGTAGTTGATACAAACACACCAACCAGCAACCGTTCTCTGTGGCACTAAATCACCCTTTTCATTCTTTACAACCGTCATTCCTCCTTTTTTTGGAACCACTTGGACTGGGCTGACCCATGGGCTATCTGAAATGGGGTAGATGAGACCTGCGTTAAGGAGCTTGACGACCTCCTTCTTTACTACCTCCTTGATATTAGGGTTAACCCTCCTTTGCGGTTGAACGGTTGGTTTGTAATCTTGTTCCATGAGGATTTTATGAGTACAGAATGTAGAATCAATACCCTTAATGTCAGCAACACTCCATGCGATCACCCCTTTGTACTCTTTTAAAACTTCCAAGAGCTTCTCTTTCTGACCAGTGGTCAGTGAAGAGCTTATAATGACAGGGAGTTGGTCCTCTCCTTGAAGGAAGGCGTATTACAGGTGACTTGGGAGGTCTTTTAGTTCTAAGGTAGGGGGTTCCTTTATTGATGGTTTTAGCTTGTTTTCTGGCTTTTGAAGCTCAATGGGTTCAATTTCTTCCCTACGTGGATAAAAGGAAACAGCTCCAACCATCTCAACTTCTTCGTCGTTGTATATTGTGTTGCTATCATCATTCATGAATTCGTTTAATAGATACTCGTCAATGCAGCCATCTATGTCATCAACAAATTCATCAACTTCCTCAACAAAATAAATAGGGTGAGCGTAAGAGGAGGAATGACTCATAGAATCCTTGATGTCGAAGGTCAAGCTCTCGGACCCCACTCGTAAAGTGAGTTTTCCATCATGAACATCGATGATGGCACGAGCTGTAGCCAAGAAAGATCTTCCAAGGATTATTGGGACTGAGCTATCTTCCTCAATTTCTAAAATCACGAAATCAACTGGAAACTTGAATTCTCCCACCCTTACAAGAATATTTTCACAAACTCCAATAGGATATTTGATTGATCGATCAGCTAACTGAATACTCATTCTAGTTGGTTTCAGCCCTGAATACCCGAGTTTGAGGAACAAGGAATGAGGCATCAGGTTAATGCTTACCCCAAGATCCGCCAAGGCGTTTTTCATAGAAAGTGCCCCTATAGAGCAAGGAATGGTAAAACTGCCTGGATCTTCTTTCTTCCTGGGCAGGCCTTTCTGGATGATAGCCGAGCACTCTTATCCTAATGATATCAACCCTTCGAGTTTCTTTCGATTTGATATTATTCTCTTGAAGTATTTGCCATGTTTAGGGATATGATAGAATACATCAAGAAGTGGTATGTTGACGGAAGCCCATTTTAAGTAAGACAATATTCTCTCATTGTCTTCTTCAGCCTTTTGATTCTTTAGACGTGAGGGATAAGGGATCCGTGTGAGAGTTGGTCTCTGGGCAGGTGCTGGTGTTTGTGGAGGGGGATCGTGAGGAGGTTCAGGAATTGCTTCATTTTTTGACGCGGGCTCCCTGGTGGTGGGATTCTGGTCAGGGTGTGGGGGATCTTTGGTAGTGATTCCTGACCGAGTAGTAATGGCACAAGTTGGATCATGACGGGTGTGACAACCCGTACTTTCAGGTCATTTCTTGACACGATACATGTCTCATTATTTCAACATTTATAGTAAACTTGGTTTACCTGTTTCAAATTCGCGTAACCTTGGAGGTTTAGCGGCGAATTCATGATCATGACATCACGTACATTTCATATGGACTATGATTAGTCTACCTTTCATTGACATCATGTGCATCTCATTAGTACATTCACGACATTTCATTTCACCTTTCAACGCGTAATTTTTATATTTAATAATTTTTATCGCGTGAGTTATTATTTTTAACATTTAACCCGTTACTTTCAAAAATGATCCCGAGGTATTTTTAAACTCACATTTAGTTCATAAAAACTATATTTTTAGTTTTCCTAGTGTTTCAAATTTATTTGGTATTTTAATCGTTAAAGTTTAATTATTACGTCGTTTTTCTTAAAAATTGTACGATAATTATTTTATCACTCAAAATTCACAAGGAATGTATTTTTTTACAATTTTTATTATCTCATTACATTCTATTTTGAACTATTAAAAATTTACTTGTACCAAAAAGTTACAATTATCTACACTTTACTTACATTTCTTACAAATTACTTAAACTTTACACATTATATACAAGTTTAAAAAGAAAAGAAAAAAAAAAAAAAAATTAAGATACATGCCCCCCCTCTAGAACCGGCCATGTGGGGGGGAGGGTGATAACATTTATGGTTTGTTGAAAAAAATCTTCTTACATGTCTAAATATATACTTCATTTTACACTCTTCCTTTCATTCATTCACCTAATCAAATAATTCACATAGTAGCAAAGTCTTCTCTTGGTTTTCTCTTCATAAAAACCGGCCTCATCAACAAGCACAAAGGGATCAAAATTTTCTTCAAGTTCTAGTGTTTACAATCTAGTATATATCCTTTATATGGTTTTGAAATAAAAACCAAGGATATTTAAGTTTTATCCTTGTTACCTACACCTCTTCACTATCACTTGTAAGCATGTTCTTATCATTTTCAAGTTTCCTTTTCATTTTCATATGTTTCCTTTCATTTTTGGAGCTTATATGCATGTTATGTAATTTATACCATTTATTTCATGATTTTAGAACTTATATATACAATATGGTCATCCTATAATTACTCCCATGGTATTCTTTGGTATTGATGGTGATTAGGAACCCATGACACCCTAAGAAGGTGTATGGTAGGATTAGATTAGCTTTGGAGTTGATTTGAAGGGATTAGAATAGGTTTTGTCCGAGAAAAACTATTTTCGTAAACTATATTTTACGTTCTGTCCTTAATCCGAATTTCTGGAAAAACCTACTGTTGGTACGACATTTTGGCCTTCATATTTAGAAAATATACTTTAAAACGAATCCGTGGCCTTTTGAACGGATAAAAACGGACTTATAACGAAGCCGTGGTGAATTTTTAAAGTTTGACGACGAAACGGACATTTTCAGAAAATTTCAGCTTGCTGTTTTTGTATATTTCGGGTCAAAAACTAGCCTTAAGCTTCACAAATTATTTCGACTAGTCAAAAATATATTAGTTTACTTCGATACGAAGCTAAGGACATATTTTACGTAGAAAACGGATTTGAAACGACAAATATATGCACGTTTTTATAAAGTTGCCGTAAATATTATTTTCTGAAAAACTATATTATTTTTACGTTACAAGTATTTCATTAGCTGTGAGGGCTATGTTTGCGGCAGTTTTTAACTATGATGCAAAACTTTTTGGAACGAGTTGTCTTCTAGTAAAATCAAGTTCATCGGCCATATTTTTCAAAACAAAAAGCCGTTTGTCAAGTGGAGTCATAGTAACTTATTTACGGATGTTCAAACATTGGCCGAAACTCATTTTCTGCACACAATTAGCAAAAACCACCATCTTTAGCCCTTGATATCTTTATGATCGAGACCTTTTGAACGAAAACTCCTGAACTGAGACTTCTAGATATCGATACAAACTTTCCAAAACCGTCGAGTTCGTTCTCTAACGATCGACGTACACCGTTTTACGGCTAGTTTTCCAAAGCCATTTTTGTTAATTTCATGAAAATTCCGACGACATTGTTTTGCGACGAAAAGTGGTAATTTCACCAAAAATCATTATAAAACCATTATAGGATGACATTTTGACGTAAAAACATGTAAAGTCATTTTTGAAGGGTCAAGACGTCAAAAGAGTATTTTTCGACGACGAGTAATATTTTCAAAACCGCAAATGGTATAAATGACATACGTAGTGCATGCATATCATAACATTACATTGCAACTCATTACATGTCATATCCTTCACAATAGGTCAAGATTAACGTATCACATTACATCTCGGTGTACTCACTTTTGTCTTCGCATCATTCCACCAAGTGAGTTTTCATAGCCCCTGCTTTTACTTGTTTACATAACTGTTTTGGGGGAGATACATGCTCAAATTGTTTTCATTTACTTTCACAAGTACATTAACTTTTATGGATTACCGTGAGTTTTCATAGCCCCACTTTTACTTGTTTTCATAACTGTTTTGGGGGAGATACATGCTCATCATCTTTTATGACATTCATATCTATTTGCAAACTACATGCTTAACTGAACTTAATGTTTAGTCATATCTTATATCATACATCATTGTGCTGAATGTCTTGGGATTATCATTGTGCTGAATGTCTTGGGATTATCATTGTGCTGAATGTCTTGGGATTATCATTGTGCTGAATGTCTTGGGATTATCATTGTGCTGAATGTCTTGGGATTATCATTGTGCTGAATGTCTTGGGATTATCATTGTGCTGAATGTCTTGGGATTATCATTGACTATACATATCTTGGCAATGGGTTATGAACACACAGGTTGCAAGTTTTGTATGGGCGGGACTTGGAACTGAGTGGATTCACAATGCCTTTGCTGCATAAACGATTTCTAAAGGCTTTACATTTCAATTCAAACTCTATGAACTCACTCAACCTTTGTGTTGACACTTTTTAGCATGTTTTATCTCAGGTATCTAAGGCATTCAATTCATGGCATGCATTTGGACACATCATGGAGTCGTGGCGACGACGCGTCTCACTTGGGTTTTATGTACTTTAAAACATCGTTTGAATTGTAACAAACTTATTTCCACACAAGTTGATTTTTCATTTGGGACCTACTTTGTAAACTCTGATTATTTTATTAAATCAAACGATGTATTTTCCAAACGACACTTTAGGTCGTTCAATATAACTGTGATTGTGATGCTATGACAGTCAATCCCCAGGAATTCCATTCCGCTGCAAAACAGGTAATTTGGGGGTGTGACAACGGGTTAGGCCAGGTTCGCTTATTCTTTTGTGGAGCTCGGCGAATTGACTCTCTAATTCAGCTTGCTGCTCTTGAATGAATCCTTCAAGACCTTTTAAGAGTGTGGCCCCTTCTATGGTAAATTGCCCGAGTTCTTTTTCAATGGCATCACGGATGGTGTAGTCAGATCCTTCCTGTCCTTCAGTCTTCCATTTCAGATTACCCCAAGGATTGCATTCATCATTTTGATAGAATGTAAGAAGTGAAGGGTCATCATAAATATCATGACCGGAAAGGAAGACGCTCTCTTGGCGTGTGTCATCACACTCATCACTCTCGTGTGGCCCTCCCCAAATGTCGCATATAAGGTATGGGTTAAATAACCTTTTGGGTTCTGGCGATTTTGTGAGGTATGCAAGCTTCTCTTGCGCTTTCTTAATCCGATCATCGAGAGATGATAAGTTTTTACTCGAGAAAGCAGAGATACTCATTGCAGTTACTGGCTCGTTCCAAGGGTTGTCTTGGTATTGAACATATTCCTCAATGCGGTCCCACCCTTCTTCCGCAGTGAGATTAGAAATTCTTCGGCCAGTTGAGAAATCAATCCCATTTTGATCCTTTCGATAGACATTGTCGTAAAAGATTTGAACAAGCAACCAAAGGTTGATACCATGGTGTGGGGCTTGTTGAATGAGATCTTTGTAGCGAGTCCAGGAGTTAATGATAGACTCTCCATCTGTTTGATGGAAATGAAGAATTTTTCTCCTGATTAATGCAGTTCTTCCAGGGGGAAAGAACTTCTTGGTGAACTTGGTTGTGAGTTGTTCCCACGTGAAAATGGACCTTGGAGGCAGCTTATCGAGCTACTCCTTGGCCTGTGCTTGAAGAGAGAATGGGAAAAACCAGAGTCTAGATGTCTCCTTGGATGCTCCGTCAGCATGGATAGCATCAACAATTTTTTAAAATTGTTTGATGTGATGAATGTGGTTTTCGCTGTTGGATCCACAGAATTGACATGCATTCTGAATGAGCCAAATGTCGGAGGCATGCAACAACTCATTGACTTGCTCCGAAGGATAGACAATGGCATTGGTAAATCCAGATGTAGAGGGGGAAGAGTATTTCCCGAGGGACTTTGCTTCAGGTGGATTAATGGGTCCATTGACCGGAGTAGCGGGAATTTCCTCGCTATGTTGGCTCAAATTGTCAATGTTGATGGTTTCAGGGGATTGGGGGGAATGAACGGACTCTTCATCAGTTGTGGCTTCATCAAAGTTGATGGTAGTGCCTTGAGGTCCCGAGTTATGGAGAGCTTTTCTTCGCCTATTGAGCTCTCTTTCGGGTTCTGCAAACGGTTCAAGAAGGGTTTTGGTGGAACTGCGGGTTCTAAGTTGTCTAAGGGGGTTGGTGGGGGGAAATGGCAGGTTTGGTGGTTGGTTATCACCTTCCATGATGAAAAGTGATGGGGTTTTACGAACAAAGTTTACGAAGAAGAGGGATAGACTACGAGGAAGCTAAAAATTGGAAAAAAGTTTACTTGATAGGAATCAAGCAAAGAAACCTAAACGAGGTGGACTCCTAACTAGCTATTCTATTCCCCAGCAGCGGCGCCAAAAACTTGATACGCTTACGCAGCGCGTTCGGGGTCAAAGGAACTTCCTTTTCGTCGAGCTAGTTTTTCAACACCCTAGGCAGTGAACCTAATCGTTGTAGTGTAGTATTAGGGTAAGCCACGGGAATTGATATCGTTCTCTAGGGGAATAGGAATGCTAGTGAGAAGTTACTACGCTAAGGTTGGGGTTGAGGAAGATTATTTTTTATCTTTTTATGTTTTTTAGGAAATGGAAAGGTATTGTTAGCCGTAACATTTTTATTTAGAAGTGATGGTCATTCACATATAGGAACTTTGTAACGTGTGCTAGATATAGTAGTAGAATAGTCAACGGGCTCGTGGATTGGGCTAAGCTAAATGGTTAGACGTTTAGTTAAGCTAGCCTTGTATAAGTTCACTTAACCCAATCCAATCCAAGTACATCCACGAGGCCCATGGAAAGCCCTTTAGGGCATTTGTACTTGTACTATAAATACCCCTCAAAGTCTCATTTGAGGGGTGTGCTTGAGTGTGTGTGTGTGTGTGTGTGTTTTCCTTTGAAATAAACATCTTCTTGTTTTCATCTCTCTATACATATACGCATAATATTACTACATCAAGTCACCATCTTTCTCTCATCTTTCCATCTTCTATTTACGCATAGCTTTGTGTTTGTGTTTCACGTGTTATACGCATAAGTGTTTGTTTGTTTTACGTGTATACTTGTTTGGTAAAGCTTTGGCATAGTGATAAGGTTGATATATTTAAGGTCCTACAATTGGTATCAATCGCCTAACAATGGTTTAGGAGTGTGTATGTCCGTTTTTTGGTTAAAGCTTTTCAAAAAGGTTGGCGGTTGTTTTTACATAGAACGAGAGCTTTTTGTCATAAAGTTTTGATTTTTACGTGGTTTTAAGCTTAAAGTTGTAGACTTTATTGATCTTTAAGTGTTTTGGAAGAAGTTTGTGCAAAAGAAATCATTTGGAAACGTGTTTTTGGGTGAAAAGTAGCGTTTTTGCAAAATCAGGGCATTTTACGCGAAAGCAGCATCTTGGTCAAAACCCTCTTTTTACGCGTAAGAAAAGTCAAAACCCTAATCCTACGCGTAAGAATTTTGGTTTTTACGCATACGCTTTTGGTGCAGATTCTTCGAGCTTCAACGGTTACTCAGTGCTTCCCTCACTTGGATAAGTTTGTGGAACACTTCGACTTGTGGATATCTTTTACACTGTGATAGTGTAAAGGATTTTGGTTTTAAACCTAAACTTACGCATAAGCATAATCAATTACGAGTAACACTCTACGCCTAAGCTAACACTTACGCGTAAGGTTTTTACGACTAAGCATTTTGTTTACGCATAAGACTTACGTTTAACCTTAAGTTTACGCGTAAGCTGGGTTTTACGCATAAGGAATCCTACGCCTAAGCTTTTTACACATAAGAATCCTACGCATAAGAATCCTATGCATAAGTACTAATTTCTACGCTTAAGAACAAGGTTTACGAGTAAGATTTTGAGCAAAACTTCAAACGGCCATAACTTTTGAACCGTATGGGAGAAGTTCACATCAACTCTAGGAGAATCCATTGAATCCTACTATGGAAGGTTTTGCACTTTGATGAATGAGCTTATCAGAAACAAGTTGGCACCCAGAACAATCGTACAAAACATCAAATTTCTCAACAATCTTCCAGAAGAATGGGGACGATATGTCACTATTGTCAACCAAACAAAGGACTTACATCAGGTGAACTTTGATCAATTAAACGATTTTCTGAAACAAAACCAAGCTGAAGTCAATGAAGTTAGGAAAGAAAGATTGGCAAAGAATCATGATCCCTTGGCACTAATTGCAAGGACTCCAACTCCTGTGAACTCACAACAACAAGCTTCATCATCTTCCATTAACAACAACGTGCAGCAATACATTCCCCAACCACAAGCTGTTATCCCTCAACAACAATTCTATCCACCAGAACTACAAGTCATTCAACAAAAACAATATCAACAATACTAGGAACAAGGAATCACTGATCTTGAAATTGAACAAGAAGAGGCTTTGTCAAATGCATTTGCATTTTTGAGTAAAGCATTCAGAAGTCGCTATTCCACACCAACTAACAACAACCAAAGGATCTCATCAAACACTCGCAACAGGAAAATTGCACATCCGGGTTTGAATATGGGTAATCAAGGACAAATGGTTGGAGTTATTGGGAATCAGCAGGGATATGCTACTGGATTCCACATGGGTAATTAGGCGGTTCCGTATCAGGGTAATCAGTTGGGTCTGAATGTTGGGAATCAGATGGGTCAGAATGTTGGGAATAGAGCAGTGGGTAATCAGAATGGGAATGTTGCAGCTCCAGTCGTTGGGAATTATGGTAATGTGAATCAGGGTAATCAGGTTAAGTGTTACAACTGTCAAGGAGTGGGTCACATGGCAAGGAATTGTCCTACCAAGCCGAAAAAGAAGGATCTTGCGTATCTTCAGAAGGCTATCATGTTGGTACAAAAGGAAAACGCAGGACTTCAGTTGAGTGCTGAGGAACATGACTTTATGGCCATCATGGATGAATTGGAAGACCGAGAGGACATCAATGCGAACTGCATCTTCATGGCAAATTTTCAGGAAGCTAAATACGAAACTGATTCGGACGCACCTCCTGTTTATGACGCCAACGCAGTATCTGTGGTACCAATCATTGATCCATGCTATAACAATGTCATATTTGACGTGTTTACTCATGACGAACAACATTCTGTGACGCCAGCACCTACTTATGATACATACCTGGACAATCCGAGTTGTAGCAATACTAACTCAGAAACTCCAGATGTGGATCCTAATGGAGGCTGTGTGGCACAAAAAACTGAGACTGATGAGGAAACACGTGCTTATTTTGAATCATTAATCAATAACTGTGGCATTGAAATCGAGAAAGTTAAAAAGGTCAATCGCGATGTTAAGGCCGCGAATAAGAAATTGACCGCTGAGCTTGAGAGTTACAAGGAGAACGCAAAAGCTTTTGAATTTCACAAAAACAAAGAGTCAGAATTAGAAATTGGTTATCGAGGTTCCGTTTTAAGAGAACAACAATTTCAAATCAAGTATAACACACTTGATGTGAATTTAAACTTGAAAATAAAATCTTTAAACGCATAAATTTCTGATCTCAAAAACCAACTTTCTAAACAACAAGCAACTTATTCCGATCTTGAAAAAGAGAAGAAAAAGTTGATTGCTGATTTTTCAAAGCGAGAAGATTCTCTTCTTGATGAAATTCTTGAGAAAAATGAAAAAATAAAAAAGTTGGAAACTTTGCTTGTCACAACGGGTCATTCAGCTCAAACTGTCAACATTTTATCAAATTAGACAAACCCGTATTTTCATACAACTCAAAAAATGGCTCTTGGAAACAAACCTCCTTGTGCACTCAAGAAAGCTCATAAAGAACAGAATGTTTTGTACAATGGTAAAGCTTTGTTAGATAAACATGAACCCATAGAAGTTCGTGATTCTCATGAAACGTTAGAACTCATTGACGAGAGTAGATCAAAAATGAAACAAAAGAAACCAGAAATCAAACCAATTGACTATAACAAACTTAACAAAATTTCTGGAATTAACTTTGTTCCCCAAAAAGAAAAGTCAAAATTTCCATAACGCCCAGTGTTTCAAAAAGTGTGTCAACACCAGTTTCAAAACCAGTTTCAAAACCTGTTGTTGTCTCACAATCTCTTTTGAAAATTGAACAAATGTCTTCAAACAATACTTTTAACACAAGTGATGCTAGAAGAATTTTAGATGACTTTAAAACTAGAATTGGGGATCTTCAAGAGACTGTTAAATCTAAAACCAATATTACAACTAATATATGGTTCTCTAGTTTTGATGATGAAATGAAACAGTTTTTTGAAACTCAAATTGCCCCTCAGCTGAATAACATCAACTCAAGGGTAATTCATTTTGAACAAGCATTTTTAAAAGAAACAGTTGACTTTGTCAAAGACCATAAATCCTTGGTAAAGACAGCTAATGAAAGTGTTGAACACATCAAAGTTTTGGAAAGTTTAAACGATTCTCTCGTCAAAGATGTTCTGACTACTGATATTATGTCCATTGTTTTACAAACATATTCTGTTGAAGATCATGAAAGACTCCAGTCTGAGACCTCTGCAATTGTTTCAAAATATGAAAAAGCTCTTGAAAAACTTGAAAAAGAAAATATCTCATATTTTAAACAACTTGATCGAAAAACTGAGGAATGCAAGTATGACAAACTGTCGTATGAGCGTGCCTACAATGACATGAAAGCGAAAAATGATCTTTTGAGGGCTCAGCTGGAATGTCAAAAAGGAAAGGCAGTGGATACTGTGATTACAAAACCATTGACTGCGGAGACAGCAAATGTTTCCAAACCGGTTGTCAAACCAAAAATGTCTGTTTCTATGCCCCTTCCAAAAGTCAATGAGAAAAATGATTTATCAAAACTAGTCACTCCACCTGCCTTGCCTAAACAAAATGTTGGAAAAGGAAAAGCGGTTATCGAGAAACCAAAAGTTTTAGCACCTGGCCTTTTTAGGATGAGTACCACTAATGCGTCTGCCTCCACATCCAAAACATATGGAACAAACGACATAAGTTTAGAAATGCACTCAAAAGAGACTAGGAAAGCTGGAACCACTTCTCTAGATAAAAATGTGATTCCTAATGAGTGTGCCTTACCTTCTACAGGACTAGGAAGCACCTCTAGGAGCAGCAGACTAAAGCCTAAGAGCAATACAAGGAACAATACAGTCTCGCATGCCTCTAAGAGTAGTAGCTTGAATAAAGAGAAGAAAGTAGAAGAACACCCTAGGAATTTACCGCTTTGTAATAAGAAAGACATTTCTAAGTCTAATGAATGTGTTGAATCTCTTTGTTTCACTTGCAAGAAATCTATAACTAATGTTCATGATGATTGTGTTTCTAAGAATGAGATTGTTAAGCCTGTTCAGAAGAACATTCCTAAAAGAACTTATACTAAACCAATAGGAAGACTAGTTGCAAGACTTAGGCTTTACACTACTGAATGGAAGCATAGTGTTTACTTTAGGGATGACATTTGGAAACCAACGGGTAGAACTTTCACACTCCAGAATGGTAGAATGAGTGAAGAACCTATTTTCCCAGTAGATAACTTCTATGAGTGTGATATGGATTTTACCTCTAACCTAAAGGAACCAAAATCAAAACGGTTTCCACAATCTTCTTCTTCTATTCTTGGCAGATTATCGAAATATGTCTTTGGATCGTCGACTCTGGTTGCTCCAAGCACATGACCGGGAATCTGAAGCTGTTGATCAATTTCGTCTGGAAATTTATGGGAACCGTACATTTTAGACATGATCATGTAGCAGCTATCATGGGTTATGGAGATCTACCTTTTGGAAATTATTTGATCACTCGGGTTTACTATGTTGAAAGGTTGGGACACAATTTGTTTTCAGTCGGGCAGTTCTGTGATGCAGATTTAGAGGTTGCTTTTAGGAAAAATGGTTGCTTCGTTAGAAACTTGGATGGCACTGATCTCTTAACTGGGAATCGTGATACAAACTTGTACGCTATCGACATAAACCAAATGGCCTCTTCATCACCTATATGTCTTATGACAAAAGCATCTAGAACAAAGTCCTGGTTGTGGCATAGAAGCTTATCCTATCTCAATTTTGACACGATCAACAAGCTTGCCAAGGAAAACATCGTCAACGGACTTCCAAATTTCAAATACACCAAGGATCACTTATGTCCATCATGCGAACAAGGAAAAAGCAAAAGAGCACCATATAAACCCAAACCCGTACCTAGTTCGGAAACTAAGTTGCATATGCTGCACATGGACTTATGTGGCCCAATGAGAGTTGAAAGCATAAATGGGAAAAAGTATATTCTTGTTATCGTCGATGATTATTCGAGATATACATGGGTTAGGTTTCTGAGATCAAAAGACGAAGCACCAGGCATCATCATCACCTTTCTGAAGCATATTCAAGTACTTCTTTAAACTCCAGTAAGGGTTGTAAGAACAGACAACGGCACATAATTTACTAATCAAGAGTTAAGAGCTTATATTGAAGATGTTGGAATCACTCATCAGACATCAGTTGTTAGAACTCCACATCAGAATGGGGTAATTGAAAGAAGAAGTCATACTCTTGTGGAAGCTGCTCGCACAATGCTTATTTATTCTAGTGCACCGTTATTTCTATGGGCTGATGATGTTGCCACTGCTTGTTTTACTCAAAACCGATCCCTAATCCATCCAAGATTCAATAAAACACCATATGAGCTAGTGAACAACAGAAAACCTGATATCTCTTACCTTCACGTGTTTGGCGCTTTGTGCTATCCGACGAATGACAGAGAAGATCTAGGAAAACTAAAAGCTAAAGGTGATATTGGAATCTTCATTGGATACTCAGATAACTCAAGGGCATTCAGGGTGTATAACAGGAGAACTAGGAAGATAATGGAGACGATGAATGTGACTTTTGACGAAATTTCACAGATGGCTTCTGAGAGACTCGCTCTAAAACCCGCGCTAAATCCGATGGCTTCTAATCAAAATAGATTAGGACCCGCACCAAACCAGCAGACTTCTGGACACATCAATTCAGGACTCGTACAACAAAGAGCTCCATTAACTTTTGCTGACAAACCTCATGAAAAAGAAGGGGAGAATTTCTTCGAGTTAATGTTCGTTGAATACTATGGTGGAACTTCGACAAATGCATCAAACCATCATTACGCTGCACCCGCTCAAAATCATCCACCGCCACCAACAGAAGATGCATCCACAACGGTCGAAACCAATGCACAAACTCCATCAACATCATCTACATCTACTCCAGCAACTCTAATTCTTCAAACAGTCTTACCAGCAGTTGATGAGCAAAACCAAAACATATCATTTCAAGAAGAACCTTCACAAAACTAGAATGATGCAACGTTAGATTAAGACTTATTTCAAAACCCGTTCGCTACAGAATTAGCTGAATCATCTTCAAGCTTACGAGAACCATCTAACTCGCATAACCAACGGTATCCTTCTACACGGAAGTGGACAAAAGACCATCCAATTGAACAAGTTATTGGTGAACCTTCAAGGCCAATTCAGACGAGACGCCAACTTGCCACCGATTGCGACTTATGCATTTACCTTTGCTCAATTTGCAATATAGAGCCAAAGAACATTCGAGAGGCAATGGTAGACCCCGCATGGATAGAAGCAATGCAGGAGGAACTTCTTCAATACCGTCTACATGACTCTTGGGATATGGTTCCAAGACCAATTGACATTTGCGTCATTGATCTCAAATGGTTATGGAAGAACAAACGGGATGAAGAAATGACTGTAATTCGCAACAAAGCTCGTCTTGTGGCCAAAGGATATAGACAGGAAGAAGGGATAGACTTTGAAGAGTCATTCGCGCCGGTAGCTAGACTTGAAGCAGTCAAGATTTTCTTAGCCTATGCAGCTCACAAAAACATCACGGTTTATCAGATGGACATTAAGACTGCGTTCTTGAATGGAACTCTGAAAGAAGAAGTGTACGTGAGTCAGCCAGAAGGCTTCATAGACATGGAACATCCAGACTACGTCTACAAACTCAAAAAGGAAATCTATGGTTTGAAACAAGCTCCGCGTGCATGGTATGACGAACTATCCTCTTTCTTGATCAAAAACAATTTCACCAAAGGAACTGTTGATCCTACCTTGTTTACACAAAAATGCAAAAACGACATTTTGATTGTTCAGATTTACGTGGACGACATCATCTTTGGGTCCACTAATCCGAATCTTTCAAAACATTTTGAAAATCTCATGAAAAGCAAATTTGAAATGTCCATGATGGGGGAACTAAAATTCTTTCTTGGCTTACAAATACATCAGTCCCCTCGTGGAATTTTTATAAATCAAGCTAAATATACAACTGAGATTTTGAAAAATCATGGTATGGATAATTGTGACTCGGTCGGAACACCAATGGTAACTTCACAAAAAATTGGAGCCGATTTGTTTGGGAAACTTATCGATCCGAAGAAATATCGGAGCATGATTGGTTCTCTCATGTACCTTACTGCCAGTCGACCCGATATTCATTTTGCTGTTTGCTTATTAGCACGGTTTCAGGCAAAGCCTACCGAACTGCACCTCAAAGAGGTTAAACGGATCTTTCGGTACCTGAAGACATCCATTCACATGGGACTTTGGTATCCGAAGGAATCCGGATTTGATCTAATAGCTTTTTCAGATGCAGACCACGCAGGTGATCAAGTTACAGCAAAAAGTACATCCGGAGTAGCACAATTTTTGGGTGAAAAGTTAGTAAGCTGGTCTTCAAAGAAACAAGATTTCACTGCACTTTCAACCGCTGAAGCTGAGTATGTGTCTCTATCTGCGTGTTGTGCTCAAGTTCTATGGATGAGAACGCAACTCACAGATTATGGCTTTACTTTTGATAAAATACCTATGTATTGTGACTCGGAAAGTGCCATAGCCATATCGTGCAATCCTGTTCATCACTCAAAGACTAAGCACATTCGTGTCCGCTATCACTTCATCAAAGAGCACGTAGAAGAGGGTACGGTTGAATTATTTTTCGTGAAAACAGATTACCAACTCGCCGATCTATTTACTAAAGCCCTTTCAAAAAAAAGGTTTAACGATTTAGTTCGACGAATTGGAATGCGAAGCCTAACCCCTGAGGAGTTAGAACGTCTTCTCGAATCTTCTTGAAAATGATTGTCCAAAAAGCTTCGCTGTAAATATTTTTGAAAAAACAAAATACAAAATTTGAAATACCAACAAAAGCAAAATATAATAATATAAAACTTTCAAAAAATACAAAAACAATAGAAAATCAAAAATCCAAAAATATTCTTCTCACGACATGTCTCTCGTATAATCGATATTCTGTACGTTTCTAGAAATGTCATTCAAAAATGATACGGACATGTACAGATGCTTGAACGAGAGTTATTTAAATGTTTTCTAAAACATGTCGTTCTTCAAAATTTCTTCAAAAAATGGCATTCGTATACTTCAGTACGAAACCCGGACAAAAAGGATGACTTTTGATTATTTTTCAAATAAAAACTCGCTCTTTTAAAGAAAAATCGAGTGTACGCTTCAGTGCACTAAATTTAATACTGGTGAGAAATCATCAACATCTTGAGCACCTTTTTAAGATTGTTAAAAAAAAAAAAAAGATTTTGAAAATCTTTCAAAATATTTTGTGCTCAAGATAACTCCCTCTAAAACCCTTTAATTGATTATTCTTTATTAAAGGGGGAGTATCAAACAAAGATGTTCCAAATTCATGCTTAAATCAAATCCGTTTGTCTCCCCACTAGTTTCAAAAAATGTTGTTTAATCTGTTGATATCAAAAATATCACAAGTATGCTATTTTTGAGGGGGAGAAGACGTGATTAAAATGTGATCAAAAAGGTTTAATGATCGTTGTTTGAATCTCAAAAGAGCTCGACTCGGTCGTAACCAATGAATTGACGAGAAATCAAAGTCAGGAAATGTACCATTTCGAGAAACTCGTGATAGACATGCACTTTCATGGGTCTAACCTTCTTTTAAAGAAGAGTTTACAACTTCAAGGTAGTTATTAGAGCTAGCTGTCACCTAAAAACTGAAAATGGAACTCTTTAACTAAGCTACGTAACCGTGTCTCGTGGGGAATTGTCTATCATGAGCGGATCAATTCAAAAAGTGCGTACTTTACCCTCTCTATGCATATTTCTGCTAAAAAAATATAAGCACATGTGAAGGGGGAGTGTTTCTGAAAATGTAAAACTCTCAGAGTGTTTCAAACATGTTTTCAATCATAAACACTCTGAGAGATTTTCAAGAAAAATGGTTTTATGGCAACAATAGGACAGTCATGGAGTTATAAGGTGACTAAGGATAGGAAAATCCGTCCTATGATCTGCCAGAGCCGGAGGGATCTACCCAAGGACATCACCCATAGTTAGTATTAGAAGTCCTTAGGTATGATTGAAAAAAGGAGTAATGTGAGAAAGGAGAAAGAAGGGGTTGAAGAATTAAAAAGAAAAGTAAAAGAAAGGGTGAAAAGAAATAGCCCTCCATAATCAACCTTAGGGCAGAAACTGGGTTCAATTCATCTGCTACTAGTTGTCACTAAGATGACACTGGTATTGAAGACAAAGACGTCATGGACCCAGTGACGCACTGCACCTAACTTTCTAGCCACTCAAATTCCTCTTAAAAGGATTTGTTTCATTCTCACTGGGAACCCTACATAATCTATTGACTTTCTCTTAGAAATCGTTGGTATTGAAGAAGGAGACCCTCTCCCTAGTCTCCGCTCAGGAAAACCAAAGTGCACTAATCGAGTCTAGAGCCACGAGATTCATTAAAAGATCTCATAGGAACACATGACATTTCATCACTTGTTGTTCATCTATAAGGACACAAGTGATACATTCTAGAGTCCTACGCAGATCTTAGCCATCTGCCAGAACATTTATGAGGGGATTCACAATTGTGATCCTTAGTGATTGAATGGAAATTCCTGCCAGGGTCAACATCAAGCAGCCCTGATAGCAGGTCACTTCGGTAATTCTTATAGATTACGCTTAGTGTGTCTCAAATGGTCTACAGTCGTGGAGTGATGCTTCGTTGTACTTCAGCGACTCACCTGAATTGTAGATATACTTCGGTATATCGTGTTAGCCTTCTTGAGGGCCTCCAGTTCAGGAACAACCTTTGTAAGAATTAGAGATGTGTTTTCACAATATGCTGTTAACACCCTCGAAGTTCGAACCTGTAAGTGCTGGAAATCCCGCTAAGGAGATTCCTTTCACGAATCGAATCCTGAAAATGAGGGTCGTTACTTGAATATTCAATGTAATGCCAACTGTCCCTTATGGGATTAGGACGGCTGATTCACCCGACCAAGGTGAATGGAATCAAGACATTCATCAGTATAACAATCGTAGTGGTCAATTCTTTAAGAAAAGTCCACAATGATCGATTGGTATTTTTCACTAACATATTCATGAAGGTACTGATGATTGTTCCTTGGAGGAGAGACCGCACCATCTTCCCATGCTCATACCAACAACACATGAAAGTTCTCATCAAAATCAAAGGCAACACAAAGTTAAAGATGATTCTTCATCAATGTCAAAGAATCTACAAAGTTTACAGACTAGAGAACTTCATCACATTGGAACCTCAAAGTCAAAAAGAAGTTTGAGCATGGTGGAGAAATACGTAGAGACACCTAACCAACGAAGTTGACAACGGCAGACAACCACATTAAATGATCACAAAGTATGAAGGAACAAAAATTAAGACTATTCTATATCTACACACAAAGTTCAAGCTCAAGGAAAGTAAAGACCTAATCAAGTGGAGCATCATTTGAATGACCACCCCTTAGGGGGAGATTGTTAGCCGTAACATTTTTATTTAGAAGTGATGGTCATTCACATATAGGAACTTTGTAACGTGTGCTAGATATAGTAGTAGAATAGTCAACGGGCTCGTGGATTGGGCTAAGCTAAATGCTTAGACGTTTAGTTAAGCTAGCCTTGTATAAGTTCACTTAACACAATCCAATACAAGTCCATCCGCGAGGCCCATGGAAAGCCCTTTAGGGCGTTTGTACTTGTACTATAAATGCATCTCAAAGTCTCATTTGAGGGGTGTGCTTGAGTGTGTGTGTGCGTTTTCCTTTGAAATAAACATCTTCTTGTTTTCATCTCTCTACACATATATGCATAATATTACTACATCAAGTCACCATCTTTCTCTCATCTTTCCATCTTCTATTTACGCATAGCTTTGTGTTTGTGTTTCACGTGTTATACGCATAAGTGTTTGTGTGTTTTACGTGTATACTTGTTTGGTAAAGCTTTGGCATAGTGATAAGGTTGATATATTTAAGGTCCTACAGGTACGAATCTCGGGGTTTGAATTTGGGGGGTTGGTATTTCTACCGATTATTTCTACTATCTAATTATCTAATTAACTAAGGTAAGGATAGTCTATGTCTAATTATTGTGTGCTTGTATGATGGTTTAAAGATGTGTTTACTTAGGTTTTAATACTCCTTAATTATCTCCTATTGATGGTTGAATTGTCACGTCCTTATTCTTAATCGCGTTGTGTGTCTAAGGTCGTAGGGTATGCGTTTATCCCTAACTCTTTGAAACTACCAAAGGTTATCACCTACAAAGTCTCTAGGATTTATAAACTTTAACTCTAAGGTACTCTTTGGATGGTTTAGCCTACAACAACTCTAGGTGTTATATACTAAGGTTCACAAAGATTAATCAAGCATTAATTACACAACGGATGACCTATCACATTCCTAGATCATTAACAATTAAGATAAGAGACAACCAATCAATATTCAATAATTAAGTTTCATATTCCCTAAGCAAACACACAAGTAAATTAGCCGGACATGGAGAACATGCAAGCATACACACAAGTAATTGAAGACATAATTAAATTAATGAAGTAAAACACTTATCTTGATGTAAGATAGGGTTTGGAACCCTAAAATACTGTACAAGACAACCTTGTTTTGGTTTAGGTTTATACTCCAAAAGACTACACACTGAAAACTAAAAAATTCGGATTCTATATATAAAATTACATTCGCGACAGCGTCACCTTTTGATTTGTGACGCCGTCGGGTCGCCGTCATTAGGGTTTTGTCTTGGCCACGTTAGTCTTGCGACGGCGTCACCTTATGCTAGTGACGCCGTCCCCTTCAGTCTCTGACGCTGTCTGGATCAAATCTAGGCCGTTTGAGTTGCGACGACCTACTCTTTTAAAGCTTGACACCGTCACTTGTAAATAAGCAATTTGGCTACTGAGCCTTCACAAAAGTGATTCGACGGCGTCGCAGTTAAGCAGTGACGCCGTCCCCTTGTGTTTCAGCAGCTTGAGTGTCTCGATTCTTGACTTTGGCCCTTTTCTTCATATATCCGCGCCTTTTCGTCCAAATAAGTGCCATTTCAGCAATTTGCCTTCAAGAGACCTAAAAAGTGAAAAGGAACGATATTAAGTAATAACGGATACAAAAGTGATCAAATAAGGGCTTAAATGACCCCTCAAAAAGGTACATTTTAAAACCTTATCAAGGATTCACAAAGATCATCCCACTAGTCAAATTATTGGACCTTCTACTTCTTGAGTGCTTACAAGAACCAAAGCTAAGGGTTTTTCTACACCATACAATGCTTTAGTTAGCTTTGTTTATAAACAGAACAGGCTGAATCACAAGGATCATCAAACATGCTTATTCACTTGCTTTATCTCTCAAGAAAAACCCAAGAATATAGCTCAAGCATTAACTAAAGAGAGTTGGGTTGAAGCCATGCAAGAAGAACTTCTTCAATTCAAACTTCAAGAAGTTTGGGTACTACGTGATCTACCAGATGGAAAGAAAGTCATTGGTACAAGATGGGTTTTCAGAGTCAAGAGAGATGAAAGAGGCAATGTCATCAAGAACAAGTCAAGGCTAGTTGCACAAGGATATAGACAAGAAGAAGGAGTAGATTATGATGAAGTGTTTGCTCCTATAGCAAGGATTGAAGCCATTTGAATATTCCTTGCTTTTGCATCATATATGGGATTTCAGGTTTATCAAATGGATGTCAAGAGTGCCTTTCTTTATGGCAAGATTACAGAGGAGGTCTATGTTAAACAACCTCCTGGTTTTGAAGATCCTGCACATCCAAACAAAGTCTACAAAGTCGTTAAGGCTCTTTATGGCCTTCATCAAGCACCTAGAGCTTGGTATGAAAGGCTCTCTACTTTCTTATTGCAACATGGTTACAGGAGGGGAGCAATTGACAAGACTTTGTTTATCAAGAGATATAAGAAGGATATCATGCTGGTTCAAGTTTATGTAGATGATATCATCTTTAGAGCTACAAAATAGTCCATGGTAAAGGAGTTTGAGCAGCTGATGCAACATGAATTTCAAATGAGTTTTATGGGTGAGTTAACTTTCTTCTTGGGACTTCAAGTTAAATAGTCAAAGGACGGAATTTTCATAAGTCAAGATAAATATCTCTGACATTCTAAAGAAGTTCAACTTTGATGCTATGAAGCTAGTCACTACACCTATCAAATCTATCAACTCATTGGGCAAGGATGAAGATGGTGAACCTGTTGAAGTCAAGCTGTACAGATCTATGATTGGCTGTCTTATGTACTTAACTGTATCTAGGCCTGATATCATGTTTGCTGTCTGTTTATGTGCACGATATCAAGTCTCAACCAAGGTCTTCCATATGAATGCAGTAAAGAGAATTTTTAGTTATTTGAAACAACAAACTATGTTAGAAGATCAACCACTGGAGGATGCCAATATCTTGGAAGAAGATTAGTCTCATGGCAATGTAAGAAGCAGACTATTGCAGCAACATCATCCACTGAAGCAGAATATGTTGCTGCTGCAAGCTGTTGCGGACAAGTCTTGTGGATGCAGAATCAACTTTTGGATTATGGGTTCTGTTAATACAAATAAACCGTAAAAACGTTTATTAATATTTTGCGATCTCTTTGTGTTTTGTTGATAACAAATATAATGTTATCTTAAGTACAATTATAAGGATACATGTTATTTTTGTAAAGCATTTACATATAGCCATTTAAATACAAAAATGTTGTAATTAATCATTTGTTGTAATAGTTTATTAGGATGGGTAAAAACCACAACCCATGGATCATAACCATAACCCATGGATCATAACCCATACCCAAGTTGGCTAGATACAATGTATACTTAGATACATTGAATCTATAGAAAAACCATGGACCAACCCATAACCCATGACCCATAACCAAAAAAACCCATGGGCTAAGAGGAGCGTTCCACGGATCCCTAGGATTACACTAGCCGGATCCCAAGTGGGAGGGATCCGTGGGATCCGGGGAACAGTGGCTGAAATTGCCTATAAATAGAGAGCCATTTCTTCATTCTAACTCACCCCTCTTCTTACTAAATCTCTCAAACACTCTCATTCTCTTCTAACATATAGATCACTTGATCTAGAGAGTTGTTCTTCTTTCTTTCTATTGTGATCCTCATATAGGTCCTTCTCTAAGGAGAGATCACGAGCATTCTACAAGTCATCCAAGCAAGGGGTCCTTGATTGATTTGTCACTCCGCAAGATTTCTGTAGCAAAGATCTTGTATTTGATATTTCACATATTTGTTGTGTAATAGTCGTGTTGGTTTGGTCCACCGTGTTACGGACTCAGTATTTAGCTTCGTACCGGATAAAGGTGTAAGAAACGTTGTGAAGGCTTCTCCGCCAAGTGAAGGAGTTTGTCGACATAGTGCTTGAACTCTCGAGTAGGTGACTCGGGGAGTGGAGTAGGGCAAGGAAGGTGTCCTTGTAGCCGAACCACTATAAATTGGTTGTGTCATTTCTATCCTTTAACTTTACTTTACTTACTTGCTTTATCATTAGATCTATACTTTCTCTACATCCACAAGATCTCACATATTAACGAATCTAAAGTTTTTGAAAAATAACTTAAAATCGGTAAAACTATTCAACCCCCCCTTCTAGTTTTCCACAATTGGCATCAAGAGCTAAGTTTATAAAAGTTTTAAAATAAATTTGTATTTAAAAAACTTTTCGATCACTATGGGTTCTGAAAATTATAAGGAAGGAAAATCTATGCAACGACCACCGCTACTTGAAACTAATGGTTTTATATATTGGAAAAATAGATTCGAAACATATGTGAAATCTAAAGATATTGATCTTTGGTACATTATTGTTGAAGGAGATTTTGAGGCTACCTCAAAATAAGATAAAGGAAATTTAGTTAACATATCTCATGATAAACTAGGTGATGATTTAAAGAAAAAGCTTTCTAAAAATAGGGAAGCAAAAATGGTCTTATATAATGCTTTACCGAAAAAGGAATTCGAAAGAATTTCTATGCTTAAAACCTCTAAAGAAATTTGGAATTCTTTAGTTGTAACTCATCAAGGCAATGAACAAGTTAAAAATAATAAAATTGATTTATTTGTTCAACAATATGAACAATTTTCAATATCGGATGAGGAAACTATAGATCATTCATTTGCTAACTTTAATACTATTATTACATCTCTACAAGCACTTGATGAATCTTCTTCTAGCCGTAACCATGTTAGGAGATATCTAAGGGCACTTCCATCGAAGTGGAGATCCAAGGTGACGGCGATCGAAGAGTCAAAAGATTTGACAACCCTCACCCTCGATGAACTCATAGGCAACTTAAAAGTCTACGAGCTTGTTCTTGCTAAAGACTCCGAAGCCTCAAAGGTGAAAGAGAAACACAAATCTCTTGCCCTTAAAGCCAAAAAGGCTTCAAGCGATGAAGAGAACTCCTCTTCAAATAGTGATGATGAGGAGTATGCTATGGCGGTAAGGGACTTTAAAAAGCTCTTTAGAAGGAACGGAAGATACGTCAAACAACCATATGACGATAAGAAAGGCTTTCGGAAAAACAAAGAGGACGAGAAGCCGAAGGATGATCGTACTTTCTTTAGATGTGGGGACCCAAACCACTTTATTAGTAAGTGTCCCAAACGGGATGATCAAAAGGCGTTCGTAAGCGGCACTAGGGGAATGAACGACGAGGAGGACGAAGAAATTTGTCTCATGGCAAATGACGAGGTATGTCACGAATACTATAGTATCTCATCATTTGATGACGACTCATTGCATAACGAATATGATAAACTATGCAATATTAGCTTAAAACTAATTAACAAAAACAAGCTTTTAAAGAGTCAAAACCAACATTTAGATAAAGAAGTCATAGAATTGAAAGCAAAACTAAAACGCTTAGAAAAGGGTAAAATAGCAAGTGGTGAATGTGAACTTTGCATTCAACTTCAAACACTAGTTGATAATCTAGATTCTAAAATTGCTAGAATAAGTACAAACACTTTAGATACAATGTTAGATAGTGTTAAAACCGGTAACAACCAAAAAGGATTAGGTATTCAACAACTTGATCCATCAACTAGTGAAAATAAAGAAACAAAATTTGTTAAGGCACTTGAAAAACCAGCCACTGTTGTGGCGGATCCCACGGATCCCTTAAAAAGGGAACCAGCTAGTGTACAGCCAGGGATCCGTGGATCTGCTGTAGCAAACAGTGGTAATAACGTAGCTTCTTCATCTAGAACTGATTTTGTTATTGTTAATAGGAAGAAACCAACTCACGCCACCACTAGACAACCACCTCCAAAATATAATCCTACCCTTGCAAGAAACAAAGCTCCATCCTTTTCAAAACCTAATTCATTAATTAGACCTAATAACGTTTACCCAAAAAGTAATCATCAAATGGGATGGAACCCAAATATGCAAAATGGTTTTCCTTTTCAAAACTTTGCTCCATGGAATGCATACTCACCTTATCCATACATGTCTAACATGAATGGAATGTTTAACACTAATGGACCCATGAACAAATGGGGACCAAACTTTTGAGTTTATTATTGTTGTAGGTGTGCTTAAAGGTCGACCTAGACCCCGATGAATGGGTCAAGGATAGCGGGTGCACGAGGCACATGATCGGCAATAGGGATCTATTCTCCACATATGAATCCGTAAATGGAGGTAATGTGGTGTTTGGAAATAGCAAAAGTAGAATCATCGGTAAAGGTACGATTTCTAACAAAACTCTAACCATTAACGATGTGTGTCACGTAGAAAACCTAAACTTTAACCTCTTAAGCATAGGATAAATATGTGACAAAAAGTGCAATGTACTTTTTACCGAAACCGGTAGTAAGATACTAAAAAAATGGCATAACCATAGGAAGAGGAATTAGGAAACATTTAGTCTATGTCATTAAAATCGGTAATGAACCTAAAGACAAGCTATGTCTTACCTCTATGGATGATACTTCGACCTTATGGCATCGAAGATTGGGTCACGCCAACATGCGACTTCTTCAATCGCTATCATCCAAAGATCTAGTAAGAGATCTACCTAAGTTAAAATATGAACATCACTTTTGTGATGCTTGTAATGTAGGAAAACAAGTTCATTCTAGTCATAAAGCTAAAAATATGGTGTCTACAACTAAGTGTCTAGAATTACTACATATGGATTTATTTGGTCCATCCGCTATCCAAAGTTATGGAGGCAACTACTATACTTTGGTCATAGTGGATGACTATTCTAGGTATACCTGGACAAAATTCTTAAAGAACAAAACGGAAACCTTTAATTATTTTGAAATATTAAGCAAACAGATCCAAAGACAACTAGGAAGTCCCATAGTGTCTATTAGGACGGAACATGGTAGGGAATTCGATAATGAAGTGCAATTCGGAGCTTTTTGTGACGCTAATGGTATTACTCACAACTTCTCGGCTCCACGCACTCCACAATCGAATGGGGTAGTAGAAAGAAAGAATAGAACCCTACAAGAAATGAGTCGAACCATGCTTAATGAAAAATCCATACCTCAAAAGTTTTGGTGTAATGCCGTTGATACTTCAACGTACATACTCAATCGAGTCTTAATTAGACCAATCTTAGGTAAAACTCTATATGAGTTACTCCGAGGAAAAAAGCCTACGTTAAATCACTTTAGAGTCTTTGGAAGAAAATGTTTTATTCTTAACACTAAAGATTACCTTACAAAATTTGATCCTAAATCAACCGAAGGTATCTTTCTAGGTTACTCGCCAAATAGCAAAGCTTACGTCATATTAAACAAAGAAACAATGAAGGTAGAAGAGTCATTAAATATAAAATTTGATGAAAGTCCACCCAAACCCTCTCCACCTCTTGTCGATGACGAGATTGTAGAAAGTGAAGCTATAGTAATAAAGAAAAAGATAAATGAAGAAGAAGAACCTTTAAATGATGAAATCATAAACATTAAAGAGTCCAAAGATCACCCCGTAGATAAAGTCATAGGAAAGCTAAACGAACAAACACTAAGGTCTCAAGTTCAAAACCAAAGTAGCTTGTTTTGTTTCGTTTCAACCATAGAACCTAAGAATACACAAGAAGCCATAAAAGATGAGAGTTGGGTAATGGCTATGCAAGAAGAACTAAATCAATTCGTTTCTAATGATGTTTGGACGCTTGTCCCTCCACCTAGTAATCAAACCATAATAGGAACCAAATGGGTTTATAAAAACAAATTAGATGCAAACGGAATAGTGTCTAGGAACAAGGCTAGACTCGTTGCCTAAGGGTATAACCAACAAGAAGGAATAGACTTTGATGAGACCTATGCCCCCGTGGCTAGATTAGAGTCTATAAGAATACTTCTTGCGTATGCTTGTGCTAATGATCTAAAGCTTTATCAAATGGATGTCAAAAGCGCTTTTCTAAATGGTTTCATTAATGAAGAAGTATATATAGCTCAACCTCCAGGCTTCATTGATTTTGAAAAACCCAAACATGTGTATAAATTAAAGAAAGCCCTTTATGGTCTTAAAACAAGCTCCAAAAGCTTGGTATGATAGACTCAAGTCATTTTTAATTAAACACAACTATACCATGGGGTTAGTTGACAACACAATTTTTACTAAGAAAAGAGAGTCACATATAACCATAGTGCAAGTATATGTAGATGATATTATATTCGTATCCACTTGTCAAGACATGTGTGATGATTTCTCTAAAATCGTGCATGACGAGTTCGAGATGAGTATGATGGGAGAACTTAGTTTCTTTCTTGGTCTACAAATTAAACAAGTAGAAGATGGTATCTTCTTTAATCACTCTAAATACATAAAGGAGATGTTAAAGAAATTCGGTCTAGAAGAGTCGAAACCAATTAGGACACCAATGTCATCCGACACCAAACTCACAAAAGATGAAGACGGCGAATCCGTAGATAATACTAAATATCGTGGCATGATAGGTAGTCTTCTCTACCTCACGGCAAGTAGGCCGAATATCATGTTTAGTGTTTGCTTATGTGCTAGGTTTCAAGAAGACCCTAAAACATCACACCTAGAAGCCGTAAAAAGGATATTTAGATACATTAAGGGTAGAACACAATTAGGATTATGGTATCCTAAGGGCACGGGAGTAGAAACAATTGTATATGCAGATTCTGACCATGCAAGTGATTACGTTGATAGAAAAAGTACAAGTGGGGTATGTACTTTCATGGGATGTTGTTTAACGTCTTGGTTTTCTAAGAAACAAACGGCACTAGCAATATCAACAACCGAAGCCGAGTACGTCTCCGCCGGCAAAGCATGCCAACAAGCACTATGGATGAAACAAGCGTTAGTCAACTACGACATCCATCTAAGCGACATAGCCATCCTATGTGACAACAAAGGCGCCATCGACTTAAGCAAGAATCCGGTATTGCATTCTCGCACAAAGCATATAGAGATTCGTCATCACTTCTTAAGAGACAATGTTCAAAAGGGAAACATCTCTATTGAGAAGGTAGCATCCGAAGACAACATAGCAGACGTCCTCACCAAACCGTTGAAGCGGGAACAATTTAACCTACTTCGTCTTGGTCTTGGTCTAATGGAACAAACGTCGTAACTTATTTGACTCTACAAGGTATGTAAACACTAGCCTTCTTCTTTCTGAGTCTAGGATCTCTATTTCACGCACAACTCACAAACAATACGGGAATTTTCAAAACCCAAGATAAGTTTTCCACTTATAGCTTTCTTATTTTTTTTCTCAAACACATATACATTTTCAAAGAAAACCTCTCTTCAAAATGTTTTCTAAAAGGATGATACCTTCCCGTATCAATTTCACAAAAGCAATTTCTCACGTCTAGGACAAATCACTTTTTCATTATTAATACAAAGTAAAAACCCGTTTTCATTGCATCTCATGTCTTGTGAATGCTAAAGGATATACATAACTAATATGTATTTTTGGGTACATTCACTTAAGCAACAATGAATTAGGAGCATCGATAACACTAAATTACGTACTCAAAGTACTAACTTTGTCTTCTCGGGTTATCTCAATAGGATTAGTTTTCACTTCTAGTTTATTTCCATTTTTTTTCTTAGGAGTCGAGATAACCGCAACTCCAAATAGTTTGCATATAGGCACACACTAGGCAAAAATATTTCCAAAAGGAAAATTTTGTGCTGCCTGAATCACCAGACCCACGGATCCCAGCCTTCATGCTGGACGGATCCCTTAAGGGAAGGATCCGTGAAACAGAAGCTGTTTTTACCTTCTATTTTTTTCACTTTGGATAAAAAATCCACATTTGTTTTATTTTTGGAGTATGCTCTTTAATGCTTATGTTCTCATGATCATATGCCTTAAATTCATATCTAATCATTAGATTTTAATCCACATTTTGGGTCAAGCATTCATTACAATGCATTATTTTTCTATATATAGAACTCCCAAAATGCTTGCATACTCATTCCATTCTCAAAAACATGTCACTCGCAAACTCTTACAACTTAGATGAATCACCTAGTACAAACAATCATCTTCATGATACCCAAACCTTTGTACTTCCACCTTCCAAAATACCAAAATCAAACTCTAGGATATCCGCACGGATTAGTATCCGATCTTGTTGTTTAGCAAAACCAAATGGTTCATCCTCATCAAATAACTCACCACAAGATGCTTCCATTATAGCACCTCCCCCATCACCAACAAATACACCAACTTTATCACCACCTAAAGTAACTCTTTTGGAACTCCTTAAGACACCAACAAGATCTAAACAACCTAAACAAAAAGAAGTAGTCTTTTCAACACCCCCCACATCTCCAAATACTATTTTTCAAGATCTAGAAACATCACCACCATTAGCTCCCATAACACTACAAGAACATCTAGGTTCTTTTCCACCACCACTTACAAACATTCCGGATGTTGATCCATATTTTCCTATTTTTCCACCACATCTTCCGCATAACTCAAATCAAAACAACTCGGAAAACTTCCGCACTCATTACCCACATCACTTACATTGTGAACATTGCCAATCCACTAGGGAAATCGCAATAGAAGTTAGGGAAGAAATGCGTTTCATACTCAACCTCATCCTTGATCGCATCAATACCATCATTCATCAAAACCTCCATCCATAAATCTTATGCAAGCATGGACGGAATCATTACTACTATTTTATTTTTAGTACTTTTTCATTTGAGTCATTTTCAATAACAAGTCTTGTTCTTATTTTTACATGCTTGTAGGTGGCATAAATACCACTACACTCTGTTGTTTTATTACAAGGCCTTGTTTACATACCTTGGCTCCCAATCTTGATTCTCGTCAATCACAAGATTATATAAGCATGTTACTAACCTTTCTATTTGTAGGATTTCTTTTTATTTTTCTTCATTTGACGCCCCAAACTAGGGGGAGCTACCGTCAAGGGGGAGTTAGCGATACGTGGACTAATTTTTCCACATTTTTATGTTTATTTTTTCCAAGGGTTAACTTTTTGTTTCAACAAAAAGGGGGAGAAGAAGTAAAACTTAGGGGCTTTCAAAACTTACATCTATTCTTAAGTTTTACTCATCATAACATTATGTTTTGTCATCAACAAAAAGGGGGAGATTGTTAATACAAATAAACCGTAAAAACGTTTATTAATATTTTGCGATCTCTTTGTGTTTTGTTGATAACAAATATAATGTTATCTTAAGTACAATTATAAGGATACATGTTATTTTTGTTAAGCATTTACATATAGCCATTTAAATACAAAAATGTTGTAATTAATCATTTGTTGTAATAGTTTATTAGGATGGGTAAAAACCACAACCCATGGATCATAACCCATACCCCAGTTGGCTAGATACAATGTATACTTAGATACATTGAATCTATAGAAAAACCATGGACAAACCCATAACCCATGACCCATAACCAAAAAAACCCATGGGCAAAGAGGAGCGTTCCACGGATCCCTAGGATTACACTAGCCGGATCCCAAGTGGGAAGGATCCGTGGGATCCGGGGAACAGTGGCTGAAATTGCCTATAAATAGAGAGCAATTTCTTCATTCTAACTCACCCCTCTTCTTACTAAATCTCTCAAACACTCTCATTCTCTTCTAACATATAGATCACTTGATCTAGAGAGTTGTTCTTTTTTCTTTCTATTGTGATCCTCATATAGGTCCTTCTCTAAGGCGAGATCACGAGCATTCTACAAGTCATCCAAGCAAGGGGTCCTTGATTGATTTGTCACTCCGCAAGATTTTTGTAGCAAAGATCTTGTATTTGATATTTCACATATTTGTTGTGTAATAGTCGTGTTGGTTTGGTCCACCGTGTTACGGACTCGGTATTTAGCTTCGTACCGGATAAAGGTGTAAGCAACGTTGTGAAGGCTTCTCCGCCAAGTGAAGGAGTTTGTTGACATAGTGCTTGAACTCTCGAGTAGGTGACTCGGGGAGAGGAGTAGGGCAAGGAAGGTGTCCTTGTAGCCGAACCACTATAAATCGGTTGTGTCATTTCTATCCTTTAACTTTACTTTACTTACTTGTTTTATCATTAGATCTATACTGTCTCTACATCCACAAGATCTCACATATTAACGAATCTAAAGTTTTTGAAAACTAACTTAAAATCGGTAAAACTATTCAACCCCCCCTTCTAGTTTTCCACAGGTTCAACTTCAAGAACACTCCTATCAATATTGATAATGAGAGTACAATTTGAATTGTGAAGAATCCAGTTTATCACTCCAAGACAAAACACATTCAGATTAGGTATCACTTTATCAGAGATTGTTATGAGCATAGGCTCATTAATGTTGTAAAAGTTCACACAAATGATAATGTAGCTGATTTACTCACCAAAGGATTTGATGTTTCAAGATTCAATCACTTGGTGGTGAGTATTGGGATGATTAACTACTAAGCTACATTTAAGGGGAGGACTGATTAGCTAGTTAGACAGTCCTATGCATTGCTTGAAGGGAGGCAATCGAATACCTATGTGAAGTTTTTGCCATTGTGAAGAAGAGAATGGAAAAGTACTGCTTTTAGTCATATGAAAGTACTGCTCTGGAAAGTACTGCCCACGCGGAAAGCACTGCTTGTCTTATCAACGTACTGTTCCAACGGTCAAAAGATGGGTTAAAATTCAAATAACGGTAACTTTGTTATTATGGGTTGTGATTTTTTTCAAATATTACCTATAAATAACTACCATCCTATTTTCCCTATCATCTTTATACTTAACAATCTTTTCCATATTTCTCTCTCTTTCACATTTACTATTCATCGAACCAATTTCTTTTACAACAATCAATGGCGAATTGAAAAACAGTTTCTAAACACAACATGGTGGCTAATTTGGATAAAACGGAAGCTAATGTCGCATTCCATGACATCATTGATTTTCTCACTTGATCTCCAATCAGTTATGCACTTTTGGTAGAACCGGATGTTATTGAGCCATGGATTCAACAGTTTTGGGCTACTGCAAGAACTCACATGGAGAATGATGAGTCATTTATACAGGCTAAAGTTGCTGGAAGGATTGTGAGAGTTAGTGAAGCCTCAATTCGAGAAGATCTCTTATTTGATGATGAAGAAGGGGCTATACGTTTTGATAAACAGCTTCTTTGGGATACTTTAAGAGATATTGGGTATGAAGGGTCTTTAACTGAAACAACATTCAAGAAACCCTTGTTTAGTCTACATTGGAAGTACTTGGTACATGTTTTACTTCACTGTCTTAGTTCTAAGAGTACTTCATGGGAGCAATTTGGATCTAACATAGCATCTGCTTTAGTGGGGTTGGCTACAAATCGTGTCTTTAACTTTTCAAGACTAATCCTGGATGGTATGCTATCTCATGTTTCTAAAGGCTCACCGTGGTTAATGTGTCCAAGATTTATTCAAGTTTTCTTGTATAAACAACTTCATGATATACCAAATCCTTCAAGCCTATTACCTGTTGTGGTCCAACCTGCAAAGATATTCACCTTCATGGCTACAAAAAGTGATAAGTTCTCTGGAAGGCATACTCCCTTGACTACTTCTATGATGGAGATTGTGCAAGCAATTAGAGATGAGGCTGCTACCAGTGAAGAACGAGAAGGTACTACATCACCTCAAGGTACTGCTTCACAAGGTACTGCTTCTCAAGGTACTGCTTCACAACTTTTGAGGCTAAAGACCAAATTTAGAAGATTAAAGAAGTCTGTCTGGCCTTTAGTACAACATCACAGATTGTGGGTCAAGGCTGAAAACAAGAAAAGAAAGTACTTTAAGAAGACTTTCAAAGGAAAAAAGGTTCAACAACAATCTTCTATCCATTTGGGGAGGAATCTAGAGCAGGATAATTTGAAAGAAGATGCTGAGTTTTATTTAGAAAAAGAAGATGAACCTCAAGGTACTGAAGCACAAGTTAATATTGAAAGTACTGAGCCTGAAGGAACTGGAGTTCAAAGTACTGGTGTACAAAGTACTGATGATCAACGTGCTGCTGATCAAGGTACTGCTCTTCAAGGAACACATAGACAAGAGCTGATTACACCAAGGACACTTAATTTTGATGAAGAAGCTGGTCCATCAACTGTTCTACAAGAAGAGGAAGCTGATACACCTATGGTTGAGCACACTGCAAGTGATGATGAGACAATTTCTCAAATTTTACAAAACTTATCAAGACCAAGAGGTGTTAGCATTCCAGGAGTTTCTGAAGAACAACCACAAGCTTCTCAACCAGTTTTAGATCCAAAAGACAAAGGCAAAGGCAAACTGGTGGAAACAAAGAAGAAAAAGAGGCTGACTTTAGCAAAGTTAAGAGCTATTGAAGTGGCTAAGAACGAAGCAGCTGCTTGGGAGCTACAAGCTAAATTTGATGCTGAGATTGTTCAACCAGTGAAGGAACCTGAAGCTGTTATACCACAAAGACCACCTAGTAAAGCTAAAGAAAGAAATGCCATGATGGCTTATCTAAAGGGTCAAGGGTATAGTGGATTAAACAAGCTGACCTACTTAGAGATGAAAGATTTATATAATGCTGTCAGAGAAGCTTATTAGAAGCAAGTTGAGAGTATTATTTCTTTTAAGGATGATAAGCAAAAGGAGGATGCTAGTAAGAGAAGCTTAAAAAGAAAAATAACAACTGAAGCTGAATAGCAATATAAGAAGATTGAGTTAAGATTAGATACCGTTGATGAGCTGAGAAATTACATAAGATTTGTCGACTTTGAGAATCCTAAATCCAAAGATGCTGCAGTAAAGAAGACTAAGATAACTACATTTGAAGTAGTAGAGTCAAAAGATGGAAACTATCTGATGTTCCATAGGGAGGATGAAAGCTTTAGAGTGTTCAATTTGCTATGGGATATACTGCACATAATAGATAGAGCAGATCTGTTTCAACTATATCAATTAGTTCAAGAATACTTTGAACATATTCCATCTACTGGAGTTGGCTTAGTATTACTAGGAGATCTGACAACTATTTTTGAAACTGAGTAGACAAGCACTGATGAACTCTGGCAAAATCAAGAAAATTGGGAGATTACAAGCTGGAGATTCTTTGAAGAATCAGGGGTGCATGCTTTGGAATTGGAAGATGGAACTATGATCCATATGCTAGCTGAAAGAAGATATCATTTGACAAGAGATCTTATGAGAAGGATGCTGGATCATGGAATGGAAGTCGAGGAAGAGAATGAAACAGCCCTAATGGTGATTGAATTGTATATCAGATGGACGACTATGGCTGATGATGAAGAATAAGTACTGGTATGATGTTTAATAGTATAAATTTTTGAAAAAATAAGTACTTTATTCAAAGTACTGCTGGAACAAACAGTACTTTAATCCAAGTACTGCTTGCAGCACAAACCAGTAAATGTTTTTGAAAGAAAAACTTTTGTTAAATGAAGAATATTTTGAAACAAAAGTTAAAAGCAACAAAGGTTTTTGAGATGGTTATAACAATAGGTTATCAGTTCACCATGTTTAACAAAAGGACTGGCTAATCCATGAGCAAACGGCTCTAGTAAAGATATCTCAAATCCGTTATATAGTTGACAACTTGCTAATAAGTTGTATGGTAATCAACTCACCATATCAGCAAATGTAAAGAGTTGGCTAGCCCACAAGAAAAATGGCTTGTGGTAAAGGTTGTGGAAAAACCATTCATATGGTAATTAGTTCACCATGGTTATAAGAACTAACTAGTCCAAAAGGGTACGACTTTTGGTAAAGACAAAACAAATCCGTTGATAGCTGATGATTTGCTAAAAATCATATGGTTATCAATGTATCATGGTCTTACACACCTAAACATTGGCTACTCCAGAGTTAATGGCTTTGGTAAAGAGACATCAAAATCCATTAAAATTTCAATGATTCACCTCTCACAGGAGTTTACACACCTGAAAGTGATGAGAATAGACTGAAACTTAAATGAACTGATGTACAATTTGGCATATATTTATGAGTAGCTGAGAAGATGGAGCTTGCTGATTGTTGCTGAAAATAATTGCTGATAAAGACTACTTTGATGATGATAATACAAGCACAGAAAATACAAAGACAAAATTTGAAGATAAAGACACAATCTTTCCTTGAAGACAAAGATGTTAAAGTTAAAAATACAAAGGAACTTGAAATGAAGCAAGTAGAATTTAAGTTAGGGGAGGATTGTTGGGATATAGAGAGTCAAAGTGCTGAAGAGTCAAAGTACTGAAGAGTCAAAGTACTGCTAAAGAAGAAAATTAAAGTACTGCTCGCTTCATCAAAGTACTGCATGGTTAAAGGACTGCTATGCAAAATCGATAAGGATTATCATGTAATTCTAGAATGTTCTCAGATTAGTATAGTATTACTTGTCATACAAGGAATAGAGTTGTAAACCGACTAGGGTTATCCTTATGCCATAAAAGGACCCCCTAGATTGGCATTAGAGGTACGACTTTTAGAGATACGAATTCATACGTGCATTATTAGAGATATTAGGGATTGTTAGTGAATCTTTGTGTTAAGCAGATTCAGAGTTTTAATATAATCGTTGAAGTTAAAGATAATTCTTTTTAGCTTTATTTAAGTAAATTCCGCATACTTAATAGAGTTAATTCAGTGTTTCATTGTTAGTGACTTAGGATTTATCCGAGGTTGCTAAGCCCTTACAAGCTACATAAGTTAGTTTGGTTAGAGTACATCGATCCAACAGGTAGGACCCTGCGAACCACCTCCGACGTGAGAGTAAGTATGAGTTATGGTTGTATAAGTGTGTGTAAGTAAAGAAATGAGTGTGAAATGAGCATACCAAAATCCATTGACCGTCCAACCTATTTATAGTGGAAGAAATAGGGTTAGGGGCACTTTTGAGCGAATGTCGGAGATCATGGGGGCGTCCCATGATTGTGGGTAACCGCTAGGGCTTAGTGACCCACGTTCTCAAGCTTTGCAGGGAAGCCAGGAAAGAGAGGGAGATCATGGGTTTGACAAAGTCAGGAGGTTCTTCTATCCATTGCTCCTTCATCAGCCATACGCCGAAGGGCTTAGGGCTTCGAATGGCGAATTCCCCTGAGGTAACCTTCGTGATAATGAATGGTTTGACACCTATGGATATTTTGGAATCATAACCTAGGCCTTCGGATGGAAGGGCTTCGACACGTCTCAGAGTAGTGTCCTTCAAGCTACTCGGAGGGTACATCATCAAGCCCCCCAGTCGAAAGTGATGTATATGAGCGAAGAGACATTGCTTTCGACTTCATGCTTCGAAAAAATACCATTCCGCTGCTAATTGTACTATTTAGAAGATAACGATGCACCTAACTTAGCGCATTTAATGCTAATTAAACGGTTTGGCTGCCCGCTACAGGAATCACACTTCCCCATTTTACCAAGAGACCAAAAGTCTTCTTTTCAAAATTTAAAAACAATTTAAACCGGATAAGGGTAATTTTTTAGGACACGTGTGCGGTGCTTAAGTGAGGCGAAAGAGAGTATAAAAAGGGGGTAGTTGAAACCCTAGCACATTTTACTCTCTCCCTCACTTTCTACACGCAGTAAACTTGATCGCCATAGCTCCGAAAAAAGGTAAACATTCCTTCTCGTTTGTATTTTTTTCAAATGGATTCCAAGTTTATCATTAAACAACAAAAATGCACGTTATCCGCACAAGATTTACACGATCATCTAGCAGACTTTCCAATCCCAATGGAGTATAAGGTCATGTTGCCTAAGTCTAGCCAGGGTATATTTGATGCTCCTGAAGTGTAGAATCCAAGAATCCGAACTCAACTAGGGTATCAATAACATTGAATATGCACAACGGAATCAATAAGAACATCAATGTTACTAATAAGGTTTTCTTTATTAATTAAAACAAAGAAACTTATACTACTAATATACACACGCTATGATCGTGTGTTAGACTCTCATTAGAGATGTCTGCTATGAAATGAATGAAAAGGATACTAAAACCCTAGACGCCTACCCTCTTTATATAGGAGAGGGAGGTTACATAAACCCTAAATGTAGCTTACTAACAAAGCTACCTAATTATAAAATAGACCCTCCTTGTTTCTTATTTCTTCATTCTTGCTCGTAGTTTTGTATTCTTCATAATTCCCAACAATCTTCCCCTAAACTGGAATTTGACTATGTTAAGTTCCAGTTTCTTGATAGTACAAAACAACTTGTATGAAGAAACAATGCTAAAACATGTCATCACAATAATAAGCTGCACACCATGAATCTTCTTCCCCTTCATCTAATAAGGGTCTTGTGCAACTCGTAGACGCTTCCCCTCAAGTGATGCAAGTAGATGGTAAGTATATAAACCATAAGCTTCCCCTTAAAATTATACTAACCATCTTTTTTTTTTTTTTTTTTTTTTTTTTTTTTTTTTTTTTTCACTAATAAGGTTTTCTTTATTGAAATATAAAAAACTACTACAACTACTACACGCTCTATGCGTTAATTAGACTCTCATTGGAGATGTCTACTATGAAAATGAAAATGAAAGATGTAAGGGATTAATGAAAAGGATACCTAAACCCTAGACGCCTACCCTCTTTATATAGTAGAGGGAGGTTACATCAAAACCCTAAACATAGCTTACTAGAAAAGCTACTATTAAATATTACTATAAAGACCCTCATTGTTTCTTCTTTCTTCATTCTTGCTCGTAAGTTCTGCAATTCCCAACAATCTTCCCCTAAACTAGAATTTGACTAGGTTAAGTTCCAGTTTCTTGGTAGTGCAAAACAACCTAAATGTAGAATCCAAGATCCGGACTCAACTAAGGTATAATAATAACAATGATTGAATGCACAGCGGAAGAATAATTAACACAATCAAAGTTACCAACAAGGTTTTTCACATAAAATAATGATCCTCTATAGATCTTTTCCACTCTCACTTAAGATGTTTTCCTGGAATGTTTTTCTCCAGAGTTTTTGAGTTCTCTAAAACAAAAGCTATCAGTTCCTTTTATACACAAGGAACCCTAAATAAACAATAATATAAAATAAATGCATATCACTACCTAAAATAGCTCATGCAAATCCTAACAAACTAATACTGATTAACTATATCAGTAGAAATACTATAGAATACACAAAATAACTATCTCTGCATAAACAAACTACACGTTTTACTTCTTCAGCAAAATTGCTTCTTGAGCATAATCATGTTGCACTTCAGCAGATTCGTCAGCAGTAACATCAATAGAATTCCTACTTTCCAGAATTCCCAACATGAAGGTTTCGTAGGGCTATACACATATGCATTTAGCCATTCCAACCTTAGGATTCCACTTCACCCACTGATATTAGAATTTATGCAATACTACAAGGTGCATATTTCTAGGTTCAACCCATTTGGTTTAGCCAAACTGACCACATTTATAGTAATGTGTAAAGCATACGGGTATGAACCAACTCTAAGGGTGTTAAGGGGTTTTCTAAATTTATATCCTGGGGGAAATTGGTTAACCTTGGCTAAGAGGCCTGAGGCAGATGTGCCAAACTTGTTTGGGAAGGTATACACCAACATAACAGCTTGGAAAGGCAGCTTCTTTTATGTACAAAACACTTTTATCCCATCAAACTATCCAGAGTTGTTGAACAAGGAGTATATGTTTGATGCAAAACGGTATAATGACCCCTTGCCATATGAGGTGCGAAGGGATCCCTGCTATCAGCATTTGGCTAGATACCCTGTTGATGTGCAAGTGTTCCCCGAGCCAATCTTATACATGGCTGGGATTGCCCAGAGCTGGGAGGGGTCTCCCAAGAAGCCTGTTATCATATACCATGGACAAAGTATGTTTCTCTACTTTTTTAAAGTAGGACCAATGTAGCACTCATATTTATTTCTTTTTGTTTCTTTTTTACAGAGATGTCATTCAGGAACTTTATGTATCAAGATTTGGATGAAGACTTGAGCTTCATGCCAGCTGATAAGGTCGAAGAGTCTAACGGTGTTGGCTCTCCTTCCACATCTGTCAATAATGAGGTGGATACTCCGAAGCCGGAGCCTATTGAATCGGCACCCCCACAAGCTGTGTTGGAGGGCCCTTCTCAGCTTGTTGAGAATGTTGCTGATTCGGACGATCCTGCGAAAGAGGATGTCCAGGTTGTAGGTTCCACCGGGATAGCTGACAGGTTGAAAAGCCGAAAAGGAACAGCTGGCAAGGCGGTTAAGTCAACCAACAAAAGGAAGAATCCCCTTCCCGCCTCCGGATCTAGGGCTGTGAAGCAGAAGAGTGCTGAAGGTAGAAAGTTTGTGAAGTCAGCCTTCGAGTTACCATATGAATCAATGGAGGTGCAGGGTAAGCAGTTTCTCCTTATAAAACATGTGAAGTGATAATTGTCAAAATTAACTTAGCCCTTATGCATTGTATTGGTCGCAGGCCTTCCAGAAACGAAGGAGCTTCCCAAAGCTTTGGCCTATCACCAGATTGTCGATCATGTCACCCCTCCTCAATGGAAAGGTATGCTGGACAATATGTCCATTGAAAGGGTTTGTGATATGCATGACAATGGTGTTGCGAGGCAGGCGGTATTGGATAATCACTTAAATGCCAGAACCAGAGAGTTTCTCAGAGCGGTAACCAAGGCTAGACAGGAGATGGATGTCATGTTGGAAAGGGAAAAGCACAGGGACCAAGAGTATGCTAAGCTGGAGGCTAAGTGTGACGAGATTGAGAGGGATGTTGAGAAGAACCCTATCGTCCAAGACCTTCATGGAAAGGTAGCCCAACTGACAGTTGAAATTGGTAAGCTTAAGTTGGAAAAAGCTAAGGTCATCACTCTAACAGGTCAGAATGTTGTGCTTGAGGCAAAATGTGCCGGGTTAGAAAGTGAGAGGGCTAGGCTCGGAGAGGTAGAAGTTAAGTTGAGGGAGGAAGTTGATGGCTTGCAGATGAGGTACAAGATGCTGCAAAAAGATCGTGTGGAGGTTGCGTCAAAGGTGGTTCTGTACATAGCCATGGAACTCTACCACAGTGATGAGTTGGTAGCACAGATGTGGAAGGTCATCAAATCAGCAATTTTTCATGGACGGTGCTTGGCGTTGGAGGAGGCTGCCAAAACAGGTAAGCCCGTGGACCTTTCCAAGATTGAATGCTACCGTCCCACTTCGAAGGCTGAATATGATGAGGCAGGAAATGCGCTTGCAACCGCTGAGTATTGCTTCCTTGCTGAAGCTACCAAAGATCCTATGGCACCCCTCGAAGACCTCCTTTCTAAGAAGCCTCGCAAGCTGAAGCCTACCACTCCTACCAAGAAGACAATATCTACCAAGCCTGTCTCAGTTCAACCATCCCCCACTCCATCTCCAAAAAAGCAGGAATGAAGGCTGCCATGTCGGCAGCAATTTGGTTTCAAGGGTGGCATGTACCCTTTAAAACAATTTGTGTTATTTAACAATGCTTGTCTAAACAATTTAAATATTTGTGATGTATGGCCTTGGGCCAAAGACAACGTAATTGGGCTTCGGTCCCTTATGCAGGTGCAAGGGCATTAGCCCTTATTTTCTATGGTAAAGTGTGGGGGAGTACCTCTACACACTTAGTTATTATTAGTGTTTGTCTTGTCAACTTCTCGTACGCCATTTTTCCGACGCTTAAGTTTTACAACCTAAGGTTAAACAACCTCATTGTGTGTAAATTACAAAACCAAGAATATAATGACCAAATTTGATCATTGACAGAGGGTCGCAACCCACTCTATCTCAAATTATTTAAGTAGTATGACTTTGTATATATTTTTACAAGCGCCGTAAACTACTAGGAGAGTTAATGTGAATGTTTAAGTAGGCATAAATGATAAGGCGTTTATTACACCTTGAGCCATTTTATTCGACATTGAAACTCATAAACGACTTGGTTGAGCAAATCTTTGTGTTTAAGAAATGAAGCAAGAGATTTATGGGAAATGTCTTATTTATCATTGAATTCGTAGAGAGGATTACATCATTCTTGAAATGAAAACTAAGACAACTACGAATAATGTTTGCTTTCCCTTGAGAAGCTTCTAATTACAATAATTAAACAGTAAAAGTACTTCTTAAACATAGAAATTTAGAAGGTTCGTACCATTCCATGTCCTGACGATGGGTTCTCCGAGAAGAGTGGCCAGTTTGTAGGCTCCATTGCCGTAGGCCTCAGCTACCACGTAAGGTCCTTCCCAAGTAGGTCCCAGCTTTCCTTAGTATTCTGCTTTGCTTGCACTGTTGAGGCGTAGCACATATTCCCCAGGCTTGATGGTTGAAGGCCTGACCCTTTTGTTGTAGTAGCCTTCGATCTTATGTTTGTGCATGGCTTCTCGGATGGAGGCGATCTCTCTTCTTTCTTCTAGCAGATCAAGGTTTTCCCTGATCCTTTCATCATTTTGGGAGGCATCATACGTTGCCACACGCTCCGTGTGTACACTTAGCTCTGAAGGGATGACCGCTTCTGTTTTGTATGTTAGGCTGAAGGGTGTTTCACCATTGCTTGACTTAGGGTGCGTCCTGTGAGCCCATAGTACTTGAGGGAGCTCGTCCACCCACCCATGATGGGTTAGTCCAAGCCTTTTCTCGATCCCTTTGACGATATATCTGTGGGTAACCTCCACCTGCCCGTTACCCTGTGGATGGTAGACGGACGTCCAAGATTGCTTTATGTTGAGCCCTTGGCAGAAGTCGTAGAAGACTCCTTCAACAAACTGTTTTCCATTGTCAGATATAATGATGTGGGGTACTCCGAATCTGCACACAATGTGCTCCCACACAAACTTCTTGATCTGTCTCCCCGTGACGGAGTCTAAGGGTTTAGCTTCTACCCACTTGGTAAAATAATCAATTGTCACCAGCAAGAATTTGACTCCTCCGGGAGCCACAGACATAGGTCCTACGATGTCAATTTGTTAGGAATTGGAAATTCCATGTTAAAGTGTCGGTCACCCCAATTATAGTCTAGCATATTTTAGCTCGTAGATTTGTAGTTATTTACGTTGTTTAGTAGTTAATTAGTAGCGTAGAATAGTTTAGTGTAACACCGTGGAGGAAGGACGGGTCTTTACCCACTGTATGCCTGATCCACAGGCCGATAGGAGGTCGTGTATTCTGTAACTATAAATACCCCTTCCATCCATGGAAGGGGTGGTGCTTCTCTTAGAATCTAACCTTTCCTTTGTGTAAACCAAGTCTCTAGCAAGAACACCCTCTCTATCTTTCTCTCTCTAAATATGGCAAAGATGTATTTTGATCATCCAAGACCACCGGAATCATCAACACAATAATATATCGATCCTACAATTGGTACCAGAGCCAAGGTTCTTATGTTTTGATGATTTGTATGTGGTTCGAACCTTGTTTCAACTGAGTAAAATTGTTTCTGTCTTGATACTTATGTCTTATTTGGTGTTTAACAATAATATCATATGGTCCTATCATTGTTTCCTCTTGTTTTGTGTCAAACATGACCAAACAGTTTTTTAACAAGTTATGGTATAATTTTGGTCAAAGATGGTTTTTCAGTCCTACATGTTATTGAATGGTTTGGGTCTAATATTTTTATGGTCTAATATGGTTTTCAGTCCTTGAAGTTGCACGATTGAATGAGGTTACCAAAACTGTGAAACTAGGTGGTCATACTTTGGTCAAACTGTCAAAATGAAGCAGTTTTATGCTGTTTTTTTGGGGTCATTCTTCGTAGCGAGTTGGTCGTTTCTTCATGGCGACTTGTCTTGACAAGTCGTCCAGATTCTTTGTATCTGGTTTTAGCGAGTTAGGTAATATTACTGTAGCGACTTGTCAAACAGTTAGCGACTTGCCATGAGTCTTTACTCATGGTAGCAACTTGGCTTAGCGAGTTGGCTTAGCAACTTGGTTTAGCGAGTTGACTCAAGACCTTTGTTTAGCGACTTGACTCCTTTGAGCTAACGACTTGACTCAAAGACTTTGACCTAGCAACTTAGACAGAAAGGTAGATGAAGAATAGACCAAGACCACGAACACACAACAAATACCAAATATCGAAACTCATGAACGACTTCAGTTATCATTAAACATCATCAGTCGACCCATATCACACCCGAATCCAACATCAATCTATCCTAACTTCAATCCCATCTCAAACACAAACCTAGACCAAGACTTGACTCATATAAACAGGATCTCAGTTTGGTCGTGTGAAAATGATACTACATCAAGACCTTCAAGGGTAGATATTCAAGACATAACATCACTGTCCCAACCATGATCAAATGAAAATGAATATGTAATGATTTCTGATATCCTTTCGAGGTTTTAAACTCGAGTAAGTAATTATCATTATCAATCAAAATTGTGAAGACTTGCTTCAAAGTTATCCGAGCACAATATGAAATGGTCTTTAACAAGAATATTAACACCATTCATTTGACTCGGTACATAATTCTCAAATCGAAAATGATATATTTGAATTGATCTCAGTTTTCCTAACTCGTGGTTCTCAAAAGAAACATCAAGACTAACAAAGAGTCTATAACACGAATTAAGTGCATCATCATTGACCAAGTTGTTTTTGATTAATTTTTGAATTTAAAGAAGTGATTTTAACAAATTTGTTAAATCACGACTTTGATTCAGTCATTCATTAACACCATATAAACGAGAATCATAATCAGTTTGTTGTATCTTAGTCTTACCTTTATACGAAGCTTCAAAAGGGTAGTCAATTATCTTTCTTGCCAACCCTATGGCATTGGTAACTTGCTCAAGCCATCTCTGTGGCAAGCATATCTTGTCTATCAAGGTTGTTGAGAGAGGCGTGAGTGTTGGTTGATGCATAAAGGATTACCGTGATGTGTGGATAATGATATGGGAGGCGTCTGATTTGTATTTAGGGTATTGATGTACTACTGATTTTGTTGGAGATTAGGTTAAGTGATTGAGAGGATTTGTAGATGTTGGGGGCGGTGATAATTGTAAGATGAGAAAGTTTAGGGTTGTGTAGGATTATGAGTCTTTTATACCCTAGATATTAGGGTAAGTAGTATTCTTCTTCGGGTTGTTATTCACATGGGCCTGAATCGGATGGAGGATCAAGTGTTATATCTTATATGGACCGGATCTTAATTAAATGTAGGCCGTGTATTGGTGTTGGGGCCGAATTTTGTACATTAGTTATGCCATATTCTCATCATATCTATTCAATGATTTTAATTTATCAAAGGTACTCAATGGTTTGAATAAATACGTTCGTCAAGCATGCGTTTGATCAAAATATTAATGTAGTATGGTGCTTAAAAGTATGTGGGCTTGGATAAACAACGTATCGGATTTGATATGTGTGCTTGGGCTTAAGTGTCTTCCGAAGTTCGGGATGTCTATGTTGGATCATGGGTTTTTATGGACTATTGTACCGGGTAATATATCAATTGGATTGGGTATACCTTTAGAACTGAGACCAGATTAAATTGATTACTTGGGCAGGTTGATAATCATTCTTGGATATGTAATGAGAGGTGTAATTTGATGATGCAATTTGACGATGAGATATGGTGTGTTATGAGATTTGATTGGTTATATGATGAGATAATGAGATTTGATGATGTGAGTTGATGAAATGATGAGATTCGTTATGAGGTTTGGAATTTTGGTATGATGATGATTGTTGTTGTGGTGTGCAGGTTGATACTCTGGTATATACATTTTCACGATGATTATTATGTCAAGGCTTGGCTTGAATTGATTAAGGTTGACTACGGAGTTGGCTGGACGGTATTTCGTATTTAGATTTAAAGTGAGGTTTTCTGGGCGTGTTTACTTATTTCGTCTTCTTTCTTTCTACCCTTCCGCGAAGATGACTTGTTTGGGCGTTTGTTGAGTGTGATAAAGACTTGGCTATTTGGTTACGTTTGTGATTCTTTCTCTCGCTTAACCCACAACTTAACTATCACTTCGGTGTCTCACACAGTTGAGGATATGTCAAGAGGTTTTGTACATTGGGTACACCATTTCTTTTTCACGAGGATTAGTACAAGCTTAAGTAACAAATCCGGGGAATTTTACTTCATGATCAAGTTTGGCATATCGGGTTAACTTCACCATGTTGTCACTGCATTAGCCGACAAAATGCATGAATGATGTGTTTACCAAAGTGTTTTTTGGATGGTTGATGATATTGTTGATGTTGGACTATGAACCGCTGATGCACCGCTGCATATCCCCCTAAAACATATATTCACTGAAACCAAAGTTTTCATAACACATTCAAGCTAACATTTTTTACGGTTTTGTCTTGATTTTGTAAAATCCCGCGAAAGAATCTATTTCTCGGTTTAAATCATAGACTTGTAAAATCCCGTGACAATGAAAAACATCATGGTAATCGTAAAGTGCATTTCCGGATCTATCTTACGGTTTATTCTTGGTTTTGTAAAATCCCGCGAAAGAAACTATTTCTCGGTTTAAACCATAGAGTTGTAAAATCCCGTAATTATGGAACCATCCTGGAGAAAGGAAAGTGTATTTCGGGATCTCATTTGATGCTGCAGCTATGGTTTCTGCTTTGAAGAAGGGATAAAAGGGTGTACTTCATAAATTGGACGTGTGTTTGGATATTCATCATGGCAGTTTGGTTATTACATGGTTTTACGGGGTTATGTGCATTTGACCATGGTCGGGATGAATCCATTATCAAAGTTCGTTTAAATGTCAAAGAAGGCCAGATTTGAGCAGTTAACCAGATGATGTGACAACGACGTTAATTCAGTATTATTTATTTGAGGTTGAAGTGATTTATCACGGGTGAGTGTACTTAGTATCTGAAGGTATTGGGGATGGTTGGATGAAGATTCTTCATGATCCTTGTTCGAGCTTATTATCATAAACGAAGACTTGGAAATCTAGTTATTGTTGGGTGTCTTTTACTTTTTCTGTTACCACTTGGGGGAATTTCGGCTCATACCACCACAAAATAACTATCACTTTACGGAGTTACGTTGTAGTGCTTAGTGTCACATTCAATTGTGGATTTTCAAGAGGTAATGTACGTCTTATACTTGATGGTTGGTTGGTTGAAGAGTATAGAGTACATAGAGTGTACTTAGAGATGCTAATGGAAATCGGCACCGCTCTTTGTTACATATGTGCAAGTTTAAGTCACGAGTTCGGGGTAGTTTACTTCAGGGTCAAATTCATCATATTGAGTTTTCTCCATCAGCTGTCACGACAAAGAGCCTACTGAATGATAATGGGGGATGATTACATGTCTTGCCAAGAGAGCTGAAAAGAGAGAGATAATGACGTATGAACACAACAGTTCATGCCTCGTTCGTTAAAGAAAAGAAAAGTGTACGCTTCAGTGCGCATTATCTTCGGAAGAAGAGAAATCTTCTTATTATGACCATTCTCATCAACATGCTTCATGCTTTTTCCATGTGCTTCAGTCATCAAGTGAACCGGACTACTGATAATTACTCTTATTCCACTTGCTCAAATAATGAAGATGGCAACATCATGTGCTAATTTTGCGGGGGAGAAGTGTGAATAAAATACATTTGGATGATAATCACTTGTTTAATCAAGAATGGCATCTCCGTATGCAATTCTTAAGGGGGAGAAGAAGTGTGAATTTTTTGCATGGTTGATTGATATTTGAGAATAAATGGTCAAACGGCTCCTAACTCATGTAAGAACCGAACTTCTTCTTATCGGGTCATCGTTACATGGAGTTTCTTCTAAGAGCCGTTGGTTGACATCTTCACACGGGCTGATGAGTTTAAAGACAAGTGCTTCCGGTTAATGCTTTACGTGCACATCAACATGATGAGTCCGAACAACCTTCTGTTCTTGTTTGATGTGATTGTTTGCTTAATATTACCATTTCGTGTGTTCATTGTGGGCTGATTGCTAATTTCCTTGATGAACATCTTTCTGTTCTTGTTTGATTGGGAGGGATTTTTAAGTTAAGGGGATTTGCAAGATGTAAGTTAATTGGGATACTTTTTGGTATGATGAAGATGTTAACTATTTATTCCCCAACTGGACAATCTTGAAGAAGGTCGAGTCTACAGTCGGTTCTACATTTTCTGCTGCATGTTAGAAGACTAAAGACGTGTTGCATTTAACGATCTAAAGACTTCTTCTCAATTCAAGCATTCATCATAAAGATTGTCGGTTTAGGGAGAGCACTAATTGGGGAAGAGTGTAAAGCCTAATTTAATCCCCAATTAGACTTGCTCATTCTGTTCTTCAGCAAGTTGATTCTCACAAAGATTTAAAGTGGTCTTCTCAAAAAGATTTCATGTAGTTGGGCTGATAAGATGCTGCTGATTCTGAAGTATCAAAACCAGCAAGGGGGAAGGAGACACGTATCTAAATGCGAGTAAAATTGATGAACTTAATACTTCTAAGTAATTGAAGATATCCCGGGAAGACAAATGTCATTACCGCAGAGAAACTCAAGGTTTGACTCATGGCGTTTAGTATTTATTCCAACTATGTGGGGGAAGAGATGTAAAAGAAATTAGTTTCTGAAGATAAAAGAGGTACACAAGTGCGTGATGATCTTGATGTTTTCACAATCATCAGGGGAGAGAGAATTGTGTACATTGGGGGCGCTCAGCTGTTTCACTTGAGGGCTTAATCAGTGATTCAGAGATATAATCACTTATTCCGGAGTTGACATCCGCAGAGATTGTCATCCGCAGAGATAATCAGTGACTTGGCCTGCTTCTTCAATGTTATCAATTATCCCTTCCTTGGGTATTGGTATACTTCGGATACTTGAGCTTCATACACGATCATCAGGGAAGAAAAATGTGAACATGAGGAGGTGTTTTCAATCCCCTCATGATGTGTATTCGGGAGAGCTCTTGGGTATTGGTGTACTTCGGGTTCTTGAGCTTCATACACGATCATCCGAGAAGAAAAATGTGAACATGGGAAGGTGTTTTCATTCCCCTCATGATGTGTACTCGGGAGAGTTCTTGAGCATTATACAAAGAAGCTGACTGCATCAATTCAACTACTTGGGGGAATTGTTCTCTTGACAGCTTTTGGAATGGATCGCTTCAGACTTCAGTGGGTATGGAAATTGAGAAGATTATCTAAAATATGGGATGATACCTAGCTGTTGTTCTATTGGATGATATAACCTTGAACGAATAATCACGGTGATTATTCTTAAAGGAGCAGCAGGATCGATGATAATGGTGTGCTTCTTTGTGCACCTGGCTAATGAAAGCTTGTGAGAAAACTTTGAATCTGCTCAGCTAAATGATTTTTGGTTTGGGGGGAAGCTGCCAAAGTCTCACATTCTTAAGGGCTCACTTTCTTATTTTCAAGAGCCTCGAAAGCTTTGGTGGTGGATGTTTAAGAGATGACGATTTCTATCTTCTACGACGTGTTGTTCGATATCCTTATCTCGGTACTCGTATCATCATCCTCTTAAACTATATCATCTATTCTATCTTTGTATATATTTATCAAAAATCAAAATAGAAAAATATAAAACCATCAAAAAGAAAATAGAAAAATATAAAACCATCAAAAACCCATTAAAATTAGAAAATTTGAAAAAGACCAAAAATATATTTTCTCAAGACATGTCTTCTGGTATCGATAACATCTACGGTCTTAGAAATGTCATTCAATAATGGCACGGGACTTTAGATGAAGTTCGAGCAGGAGGTGTAAATATTCTTTTCAAAACATGTCTCAAAATATGGCTTACAGTTATTTCAGACTATAACCCGTGCTAAACCTATGGCTTGCAATTACTTCAGACTGTAACCCGTGCTTAAAACTATGGCTTGCTATTATTTCCGATAGTAACCCGCCCTTCAAGGAAGGAAAGTGCTGCGCTAAACCAATTTTCAAATATTTCGTGCACTTTTTCTAAAACTATTTGAGGAAAGTATGTCGAAGGACTGCTGTTCCTACACAAATGTTTTTCCGTCTAAAATTCTTCAGAAAAATATTTGTTGTTTTTCAAAAATGGTGGTAAATGAGTTGCTTGAAAATCAATCTTATTCAGAGTTTTCGAAATAAATTGAAAACTCAATCAATGACTTTAGCGCTTTTAAACTTTTCAAAAAATGAGTCATTGATTGAGGGGGATAATGTTTTCAAATCTATATCATCTAACGGGCTTTCTTAATTATCCTACATGCTTAATTAAAAATGATATTTGCCTATGTCGAAGGACGAGGAATTTAGGATATGATTGTTAGGATTAGATGATTATAGTTTGATGAAACACATTAATCCCATGCCTTTTATGTTCTGATTGATATGTTGGATTGACTTTAATTAGTCGATTGCTGTTTGGGTGATGTCGACCACCATATATCTGTTTGTGTCCACTAACGTATGCATATATCATGGTTTATAAGAATGTTCCCGATCCGGATCCCACAAATGATGATGATTGGATGCCGAAAGGAAAGGGTAACTATTTCTTGGGTTGACAAATGAAGAAACGGAGCTTAATTGGACTTCTATGCAGAGTTGGCATAAATGCAACGTAAGAGGTCTCACTGCATCAGCAGATGGTTTTCTTCATCAGCAAATGAAGAAACGGAGCTTAATTTGACCTCAGTGGGCATTAAAATGCAACGTAAGAAGTCTCACTACATCAGCAGACGGTTTTTCTTCCAAGCCCTACAGCAATAACACAAGCTTCTCAACCACCTAACGTATCTTTGTGCAGGGCACCATTTTCTAAAACTTTGATTAAAATTGTTTTGAAAATGGAAAAATATTGTTTTGAAAATAAATTGGACTAAACTTTGAAAATCACCGGACTTCTTTTTATCAAAACCTAAGTCACTCAATTATTGACTTCTGTCATCGATTGAGGGGGAGAGTGATTTAAAACAAAATATTTTCAAACGATACTTCTTCATAAAAGCTCCGGTCTGTACGTTAAAATGTGGTGATCTAAAGATTTAATGTTATGTCATGGTATGATTTTTCTTTTGAATCAAGGTCTTTCAAAATGAAATTTTTCTGTTCTTGTTTGATTGTGAAATTGTTTTATTTTACTTAAAGATCTCTTAAAACAATCATACCTGACACTAACAATCTTTAATGTCTTAAAATGGTCCTTATCTGTCATGTTTCAAAATCAAATCTTGCCACGTCTTTCCCCAAAATTTTCTAAATTATTTAAATCTTTTGGGATCACTAATCTCAAATGGTTTGAAATCTTTGATCGGGTGAGAGATCGTGATTTAAATCTTAAATCTGTTTTAATAGAATTGGTTTTAGTCCTTCAAAGGCACTCCTGCCTCCATGTGCCAAACGATTTCAATATACATAATGCACATGTTAAGGGGGAGCATTTATCCAAAAACAAGATGAGTTTTTAAATCAGGCACATTTTCTCCCATGTTTTCTAAACCTTATTAAATCACTTGGGATCCAAAATCTCAAAGGGTTTGATATTTTTGATCGGGGGAGAATTTGTGATTTAATAATGAAATTTGATAAAAGGTGATCGTTTTGATTCAAATGTGCATGCTGCTCTCCCTTGTGTGCTAAACGCTTTCGAATCTCGAAGCACATATTGAGGGGGAGCATTTCAAAAGAAGATAAACTATCAAGGTACAAATTCTTTTATGTTTTAATATAAAGTACCTTGATTGATTTTCTAAATGGTTTCTTAATGGCTTTTGTGATCGTGGATGTACTTCAAAAGAACTCTTGCCTCTATGTGATAAAATGATTTCAAATATCCTATGCACATATTGAGGGGGAGGTTTTCTAAATGATCAAAACTATTAAGGTACAAAATTCTTTGATCTTGTATCACAAGTACCTTGATTGTTTTTCGAAATGATTTTTCAATTGGTTTCAAGGAAGATTGAACTGTACCAAAAGACCGACCATTTTACTTTATGCATGGAGTTATAAGAATGGTGAGGTTAGGTATTTGTTCCCACGATCCGCCTGAACTGGAGGGATCTACCCAGGGACAATCCACTAGATAGTGTAGAAGTCCTTAGGTATATTGAAAAAAGGAGAAAAATGAGAATTGGGAAGAGTGCGGACTGAGACAGAGCTAGTACTGGAATAAACCCAACAAGGTTCTAGCTATGAAGTCTCGGTAAGCACTGAAGGGGTTGAAGAATGAAAAAGAATTGGAATGTGAAAAGGGTGAAAAGAAATAGCCCTCCGATAATTCAACCTTAGGGCAGAAACCAGGTTCAATACATACGCTACTGGTTGTTACTAAGGTAACACTGGTATTGAAGACAAGACGTCATGGACCCAGTGACGCACTGCACTAAACTTCCCAAGCTACTCAAGTTCCTCTTAAAAGGGCTTGTTTCATTCTCACGGGGAACCTACATAATCTATCGACTTTCTCTTAGAGATTATTGATATTGAAGAAGGAGACCCTCTCCCTAGTCTGCGGCATAGGAACCAAATGTGCACAATTGAGTCTAGAGCCAAGAGATCATCCACAATATCTCATTAGGACACTAAATTAATGAAGACTTGCTATTTCACACAATGTGGAAAGTAAGAATATATTAAGAGTCCTACGCATTATCCTTGAGGTATTGCCAGAACATCCGAGTGATATGTAACGTATTCACGATGAAGAAGGAAATCCTTCTAGAGCCAACATCAAACAAGCTCTTGGTGGGTGCATGTGAGATCTTCTCGAAAGATCAAGCTTGTGACAACTGGATAGAAACGATGGGGCGATTCACTCTTGAATCAACCTTGGTCCAGGAATGGAATTGACGAATACTTTTGGAAAACCCGTTCGATGTGGAAATCTTCTTTTCTCGAGCGCATCGAATGTGTATTCATATTTCAAACCCAAAAAGTATCTCTGATTGAAAAAATACTTTTGGAAAAACCGTTTGATGTGCGAATCTCTTCTTTTATCTAGCACATCGAACGTGTACTCTTTTCAAATATAAAAAGTATTTATGATTGAAAATTGATCTTTCTCATAAAACCTTCGTCGTATTGCAAAACTCTTTCTTCTAAGCAATACGTGATTGTTTTCAAATCATTTTTCATCAATCAGTGAATCTCAATTCGCTGGTTCACTCACTCCGTGTTGTCTTCTTTGAGACGTTCCGGTTTGAGAACAACTAGAACAACTGCGAAACCCTGTCAAGGAGATTCTTAGGAATCCTACCTGATCACAGGCAGTACTTGTACTGATCAACGGGGAATCGTGGGCCGTGTACCTCAATTCAACAAAACTGATCAAGGACACTTTTGTGTGTTTTATTGCTAACTATTGTTTGAAGGTACATTTGGACGGTTGCAGCTGATCAGAATTGAGGAGTCAATCCAAAGCCGCATGCTCACAACATCCACACTCAATTGAAGAAATCATGACGGGTGCATATCTACATAACCTGGCTCTGATATTTCATACTGTGCTTCTGCTTCGCTGCTGCTAATATCATGAACCAGTAAAGCTTCCGCTACTCTGATGGAAAGATGTCATGATTCAAAAGTGTGAGCATGTCGGTCCAAAAGTCACAACTTTACATGATGGCAACACAATAAAGGGTGATCCAGAGATTTACTGTGGCTGATGATCTCAAAGAAAGCTTGAAGATCATCAAAGATGTGGATCAGTTAAAGGCCTCCACTAAAAGTACAAATCAATGCGGACTTTGAAGAATCGCTACTAAAGCACAAAGATTGCGAAAGTGAAGAATTCAAGTCTACGAGCTCAAGAACAATGTCAAAGAAAGAATTCTAGGATGCAAAATGTATTTCATGGGGTGACCTCCCTTTGGGGGAGATTGTTAGGAATTGGAAATTCCATGTTAAAGTGTCGGTCACCCCAATTATAGTCTAGCATATGTTAGCTCGTAGATTTGTAGTTCACGTTGTTTAGTAGTTAATTAGTTAATTAGTAGCGTAGAATAGTTTAGTGTAACACCGTGGAGGAAGGACGGGGTCTTTACCCACTGTATGCCTGATCCACAGGCCGATAGGAGGTCATGTATTCTATAACTATAAATACCCCTTCCATTCATGGAAGGGGTGGTGCTTCTCTTAGAATCTAACCTTTCCTTTGTGTAAACCAAGTCTCTAGCAAGAACACCCTCTCTATCTTTCTCTCTCTAATTATGGCAAAGATGTATTTTGATCATCTAAGACCACCCGAATCATCAACACAATAATATATCGATCCTACACAATTCCCCACTGAGAGAAGGGCCATGCCGATGTCACACTTGTCATGTCCTGCTTCATGCATTTTGGGAACGTTTGAGTGTATCTGACAAGCTTCACATTTAAGAATGATTTCGGCCGCGTCCCTGTGCATCGAAGGCCAGTAGTAGCCCAACTTCATTATTTTAGAGACAACCGAGCAGGGTCCTACGTGGAGTCTGCAGGATCCTTCGTGGACTTCAGCTATAATACTCGTAGCCTGCTTGGGTCCCACACATCTTAACTAAGGTGATAGGAATGACCTTCTATACAGGGTTTCCCCCTATTAGCCAGTACTGTGGGTACTTAACCCAGATTTTGCTTGCCAGTTTGGGATCTTCGGGGAGAAGACCACTTATCAAATATTCCCTTATGGGAGTCATCCATGTCTCTCCTTATTTGTGAATCACGTCTGCAACTTCTTTGCGAATGATGGACCTTTCAGGTAAGACTTCGACAAGTACCTCTTTGGTGAGATGAGCGAAGGCTATAGAGGCTAGCTTGCTTAGTGCATCTGCCTTCTTGTTCTGATTCCTACGAACATGTTGGATGGTGTAGGAATCGAAGCTCTCCATCATCTCCTTTGTTTTTTCCAAGTACTGTTTGATGACGGGCTGCCTTGCTTCATAGGAACCTGTCACTTGGTTCGCTACCAATTGGGAGTCTACGAGAATAGTGAGAGATTTGACTTCCACATCTTTAGCTAATCGGAGGCCTGCTAGCAGGGCTTCGTACTTCGCTTCGTTATATGTGGCTTCGAACTCAAAATGAAGAGCATACGTATGCTCCTTTCCATCGGGGCTAACTAGCATTAGACCTGCTCCAGAACCATCAGAGCAGGATGCTCTGTCTGTATAAAGTTTCCAGTTCTCCTGTACTTGAGTGAGTTTAGCATTGGGCTCTTCCTTTTCTGTGTCTGGCTCGGAAGGTGTCTCTGCCAAGAAGTCTGCGAGAATCTGCCCCTTGAACTCTATTTCGTGCTCTCCAAGTTCAATAGCCCATTTAGCCACCCTCCCAGACTTTTCAGGCTTCGACAAGATCTGTTTGAGTGGCTTGTCAGTTAAGACTGTGATCGGATGGGCCTGGAAATAGCGCCGAAGCCTCCTTGCTGCGTAGATTAGGGCTAGTATTAACTTCTCCAATGTTGGGTAGTTGATCTCCGCCCCCTGCAAGACCCTGCTGACAAAGTAAATGGGGATTTGTCGTTTGTCTCGTTCTGCCGTAAGGACTGCGCTAATACTATCCGTTGAGGATGCTAAGTACATGAACAACACCTCGCCTTTGATTGGGGCTGTAAGTGTTGGAAGGATTTCGATGAACTCCTTCATTTTCTGAAAGGCAGCTTCTGCATCCTGACTCCACTGAAAAGTTTTCTTATCGACGCGTCCTTTAAGTGTTTTGAAGAATGGTAGGGACCTATCAGCCCCCTTCGACAAAAATCGACTTAGAGCAACCAACTTCCTATTCAGACTTTGCACATCTTTCAGACATTTAGGAGCTTGGAAATCTGTAATCGCCTTGACTTTGGAGGGATTAGATTTTATCCCCTGCTTAGTAATCAAATGTCCTAGGAATTGCCCCTCTTCGACACCAAAGGAGCATTTCTTAGGGTTCAGCTTCATGTTAATCGCCCGAAGCTGGTCAAAGGTTTCTTGTACATCGAGGAGTAGATCCTCCTCCGTCTTGCTCTTGATAACCATGTTGTCAACGTATGCTTCGCGATTTCTGCCTATCAGTTTGTTGAAGGCTTTATCTACGAGGCGTTGATAGGTTGCCCTACGTTCTTTAATCCGAAGGGCATTTTTCTGTAACAGTAGACACCTTCGCTTGTGTAGAATGCTGTCTTTTCTTCGTCCTCCTTTGCCATCTGGATCTGGTGATACCCTTTGTAGGCATCTAAGAAGCATTTTAGCTGGAAGCCTGCCAAGCATTCTACCTTCCAGTCAATTTCTGGCAGGGGGTAGCAATCCTTCGGGCATGCTTTATTGATGTCAGTGAAGTCAACGCACATACGCCATCCTTCGTCGCTCTTTTTGACCATTACTGGGTTGGCTACCCAAGTTTGGTATTTAAATTCCCTTAGGATGCCTGCTTGTGTGATTTCATCAACTTCTTTGTAGGCTGCAACATTTCTTTCAGGGGCTAGGCTCATCCTTTTCTGTTTTATTAGCTCAATGTGTTTGTACTCATTGAGTTTATGCTCCGTTCTGTAGGACTGTCCGTCTATCAGCAAAGTTCTTGTTACCCCTGTCATGTTAGAATATTTCCAAGCAAAAATATCAAGGTTAGTCCGCAACAGCTCTGTGAGCTTCATTTTGAAATTCGCCGGGAGCTGCTTTCCAATTACCACCGTTTGTTCAGGGTAGCTAGGATTGATTACGACCCGTTCTTCTGCATCTGTACAGCTTAGAATAACTATCGGAGGCTCCTCCCATTCCCCTTTGACCCTTTTCACACTATATAAACCCTTATCCACCCCATAATTAGAATGAACAGTTCCTACCCCGAAGGGGGTTTGGAACTTCATAGCGGCATGAATGGTAGAAACGACAATTCCCATCTTTTGCATAGCTGTTCTCCCTATTAGTAAATTATAAGGAGAATCTAACCTGACTATGACGAAGGTGAGCGTTTCCATGCGGGATAAGGGGCCTTCGCCTATAGTGATGTCCAATGGTACCTCTCCAAGGGGCCACGAATGTTCGCCAAAGAATCCTACCAGAGGTGTTTTCGAATCCACCCTTCGTGAGCGTATAAATGACTTGAGCTTCAGGATACAATGCTCATAGATGATCTCGCAAGAGCTTCCGCAATCCATATATGCTCGGTTTACCTCCCTGTTTGAGACGCATACCTTGATGACCACGGGGTCAGTCGAAGGTGTCTGCCCCAGGATGGAAGGGAATGTTATCTCTCCTACACTTCCCAACTCTCCGTCCGCTTCAAGGTAGGATTCCTTCCTGCTTACCATTAGTATCGGAGCCTCTATGGGGGTAGCCTCCTTTTTTTTCCCCTTCCATTCACCCAGTTGGGTGTCGGAGAACTTGTCTTTTCCCTTCTTGATGCCCTTAACCAGGTGTGCCAGTTGTCCGGAGCGTACCACCTCTTCGATCTTCTTCTTTAGATCTCTGCAGTTGTTTGTGTCTTCATGGAAATGGCAGTACTTTGACATGTCCCTGGCTTTGCTTCGTGCTGACATCCGAGGTGCTGGATTGAAGGACTTTGCGGCTTTCTCGGTGGCCAGAATTTCTCTGGGAGATTTGACCAGGTTCGCCAAGAGTCCATGATTCGAGCCTTTGTTATATGGAGTGAAGCGGTCTCTGTTCTTCTTTTTATTCTTGGATCCTTCCCATGAGGACCCTCCAGAGAACTTGTCAGAGGCCTCCTTTTGCTCTATCGGAGCCCCATTTGCTGCTACTTCTTTGGACTTAATCCAAGTGTAAGCCTTCTCTATCAGTGCCTTGTATGTGTTAGGAAGATCGGTGGACAGGAATTCCACCAAGCTTCGAGTCCGAAGGCCATGTACGAAACCAGAAATCCTCTGATCTTCATGCAACCCTAGACTTTCCAAAGTTTCATCGGTATACCTTGTAACGAAGGCCCTCGTGCTTTCGTTATCCCTTTGTTTGATGGTGTGCACGGTTAGGTGAGTCTTGGTGTACTTATTTTGCTTGCTAAAGTGGGACCGGAACTTAGCCTTAAGGTCGTCTAGACTTATAATGCTCCCCAACTTCTATCCATTCCACTATATTCTCGCGGAGTCCCGGAGTGTGTATGTGAACATGTGACATGCTACAGGCATGACCCATTTCTGCATCTTGATAACGCCCTTAAACAAATGTAAGAAGTTATCAGGGTCGCCTTTCCCATCGTAGGTGCCTACATGAGTGGGCATCTTTACACCGTTAGGTAGAGGGTAGTCTTCAATCCACTTCATGAAAGGTGTGCAAGCTCCAGAGGCTTCAGCATAGTAAGGGTTAGATGGTGGTGGATAGACAGGTGTAGGGTTGTACAGGTTAGGAAATGGTTGTGAGTATGTAGGGTAAACAGTGGAAGGTTGAAAGGAAGGGTTCATTGTCACCGACTGTGTAGGGATGTGCCCGTAGGGTATTTGCTGGTAACTTTGGTTGGGGAGAGAACCATTTAGAGGGTAGGTATTATAGGTTTGAGTAGGTAAATAGGGGTTCATACCCGGAGGGGGTAACTGATTCATACCTGAGACGAAGGGGGACCTCCGACACTCGACACATAGGAAGGGGTATCGAGGCCCCCGTCCCTTCTCCTTCCAAATGAGCAGCTAGGAGAGGGGGCAGGTTTACCCCTCCGTTCCCACTGGATTGCTTCCACCATTGGAGTTCTCGCTCCTTCTTTCACCCAGTACTCTTTCCCTTCTTCCCAGATCTCCTTTGGGACTTTCTTCAAAACCGACAGTCCTTCCATTAGGCCTTCTTATGGAAGGAGAACCATTTCGTAGGGCTGAGCGCCCCCTGTTAACCGGTCGAGGCCTCTCATCTACCTCAATCTCTTCATCGTACTCTTCACTGGAATATTCTAGTTCTCTCCGCATTTCAGTATTACGGACTTGCCTCTTATGAGCCCTCAGTAAGGACTCCAAGGCTTCGAAGTTTGCCTCAACGAAGGCAGGGCTAATTTATGGGATAAGGTTAGCGGATGTTGAGGCGTGATGTACGGGAGTGGTTTCCAAACGAGATCGTGTATTGATGGTTGAGGCTGTTATGGGGGTGAGATTATCGGTGTTAGTTGTGTTGAGTGGGACCAGGGTAGAGAAACCTGGTGGAGGTGTATCTTCCCTTCCTGGTTCCATGCCGGAAAAGGAGCGTAATTGGTTAAGGCTTTCAGACTTGGTGATTACGGGACTAATAGTAGTGGTCCCACAGATGGCGCCACTGATTGTACAATAGATTGCACTACCAGGCTTCGATGATGATCAAAGGTATGCGGGGTGTATGTTCCAGCCAAGACTTGTCTTTCACCTGAGAATAAGAAATACGAAACACTACGTTAAGTGATTACGCAAGGGTAGGACCCTGTGAACCACCTCCGGCGTGAGAGTAAGTATGAGTTATGGTTGTATAAGTGTGTGTAAGTAAAGAAATGAGTGTGAAATGAGCATACCATAATCCATTGCCCGTCCAACCTATTTATAGTAGAAGAAATAGGGTTAGGGGCACTTCTGCGCGAATGTCAGAGATCATGGGCGCGTTCTATGATTATGGGTAACCGCTAGGGCTTAGTGACCCACGTTCTCAAGCTTGGCGAGGAAGCCAGGAAAGAGAGGGAGATCGTGGGTTTGACCAAGTCAGGAGGTTCTTCTATCCATTGCTCCTTTGTCAGCCATACCCCGAAGGGCTTAGGGCTTCGAATGGCGAATTCCCCTGAGGTAACCTTTGTGATAACGAATGGTTTGACGCCTATGGATATTTTGGAATCCTAACCTGGGCCTTCGGATGTAAGGGCTTCGACACGTCTCGGAGGAGTGTCCTTCGAGCTACTCGGAGGGTACATCATCATACACAAAGCTAAGTAAAGCATTATGTGGCTTAGAGAAACCTTTAGCTTTGGTTCTTGTGAGCACCCCTGATGTAGAAGGTCCAATGATTTGACCAGCAGGATGATCTTTATGAACTCTTAATGTAGGAGTTTGTGGACTTCAAGATCATTACCCAAATTTGTGAAATCAGGATCTTCATTGGAATTTGAGAAAATACCTTCATCATCTAACTAATCATCAGTGTCTTCTAACCCAGGCATGGTTGGATCATTCAAACCATCAAAAGTACTGTCAATGGGTGCAGCAGTACTTTGATCCAAAGTACTTTGATCTAAAGTACTGTAAGAGTAATCTGTAGATTTACCCTTTTTCTTTGCTTCTTCATAAGCTCTCCTTTGATCATCCCTCATAAGATTGTGCTATTGTTTCTTGAAAAATCATCCTATTAAGCTCATCTTGAATAGCTTGATCTTCATCAGACAAAGTGGATTTTGGTTTATCAGTACTTTTCTCCTTTTCAATAGAAATAGGTTCTTCATCAGGAACAACATCAGGTCTAATATTGACTCCATGAACAATGTACTGTAAATCTTCTTCTTTGTGAACAACTTGATTTTCTTCTCTGACAGGAACATAGTTCATAGAAGGAGTCAAAACATCAAGATCAAATATCCAATCAGGACCTTTACCCTTTTAATTTTGTTGATCTTCTAAAAATTCAACATGAAGACAATCTTGAACCTTTTTGGTAACTTTGTTGTACACTCTAAGTCCTTTGCTATTGGTACAGTACCCCAATAAGTATCCTTCATCTGACTTGCCATCAAATTTGCCCAAAGTATCAATAATATTGAGAATAGTCAGAGGACATCCAAAAGGTTTCATAAAACGAATGTTAGGTTTGTTTCCCATAAGCAACTCATAAGGTGTCTTCATGTGAGGTTTAGTGACTGATACTCTATTCAACACATAACAAGCAGTACTTACAGATTCAGCCCAAAATTGAATAGGTAATAAAGAATCTGCAAGCATTGTTCTGGTTGCTTCTATCAATGTTATGTTCTTTCTTTCTGCAACACCATTCTGCTGTGGAGTTCTAGCAATGTTAAACTCCCTCTAATCCCTTTCTTGGCACAAAATTCATCCATAAACTTGTTTGTGAATTCAGTCCCATTATCACATCTAATACCTCTTACTTTGAGTCTTAATTGATTTTCAAAGGCTATTATCAGATCATGAATAACATCAAAGGTTTCATCTTTAAATCCCAAGAAAAAGACCAAACTAAATCTACTAAAATCATATGTTACAACTAAGCAGTATTTCTTCTTGTTTAAGCTTGCAACAGTAATAGGTCCAAACATATCCATGTGCAATAACTCTAAAGGTTCTCTAATAGTTCTTTCCTCAATCTTTTTACATGAAGCTTTGTGTTGTTTACCCTTCTTGCAACGCCAAACATGAATAATCATTCTTGTATGTTTTGGAAGGTAAACCTCTAACTAAATTGCCTTTAACCAGCTTGTTGATATTCTTGAAATTCACATGTCCTAATCTTCTATGCCATAGACGTGCTTCCTCAAGTGTTGCCTTTGCTACTAAACATGTTTCTCTTTTAGCAGAGTTAAAAATTTTCAAATCTAGACTGTACACATCATTAGTTCTTGGTACTCTCAGTGTTACCAAGTTATCATCAACAAGCTTGAACCTAGGGGAAAGAATAAGACATTCTGTTTCAGTGAATAACAAAGGGTGCTTCTTGTCACAGATCTGATATACTGACAAAAGATTGAACTTGAGTTCCTTTACATAACGAACATTCTCAAAGTCTATGCTTCCTGCCTTGATGGTTCCTTTGCCAGTAATTCTACCTCCATTAGGATCATTCCAAAATTCAACTCTTCCTCCAAAATATGATCTAAAATCTGACAGAATCTGTTTGTCTCCTGTCATGCTTCCAGAGCAACCACTATCAACAATCAAATGATCTTTAAGCTCCTCTTCTGGGTTGCCCTGCACAAAGATGAAAGAGTTAGTTTCTTTTAAGAACCCAATCCATTATTGACTTGTGTTCCCCTTGTGGAGTGACATACTTAAATTCTTTAAGTATGTAATCTCCACTGTTTTTGAAAACATGATCAATTATTGTCTTTTGTTCCAAAACATGTGTTGGGTTTTCAATAAAACTCTCTTTTTCAGCAGAAATCTCTTTTTCTTTTTCTTTTTCAACAAAACTTGTTGAAAGTACTGTCTGTCCCCTATCAGTACTTTCTTTCTGAACCCAGTTGGGTTTAACACTTTGTGTTGATTTCTGTGATATAGGTACTCTATGTGAAGTGGAATGCCTTCTAGGTTGATAGTAATTGGGTCTCCTTGGTCTTCCATTTAGAAAAGTGCTAGCAGTACCTTGATTGGCTGAAAATTAGCAGTACTTTGAGAAGGTACTGCTTGAGAAACTTTTGACTTACCAGTACCTTGAAAAGTGCTTGAGGGTACTGGTGGTTTGGAAAAAGGTCTTTTCTGGTGAGGGTACCTATAGTCTTTTAAGAAATTACTGTGGTTAACCCTATGTGAGTGATTCCAAACTGGTTTGTTCTCCCTTGGCTTATGGTTGGTAGTTTTAGTTTTTGGGAATTGACTTAAATATTCTGAGTGAAGGTCACAGTCCTTAATCAGATGATCACCACTATAACACACAAAGCATAATTTTTTACCCATACTCCCAAAATTTCTTCATTTAGTTCTATGACCAAAACTATCCTGACTTTTTGGTGAATGATGAAACTATCTTGACCAAAATTATCCCAAAAAGGTTTAGCAATATTTTGAAAAATTTTTCTTGAAGGTACTGCTGTTTTTTGAAAAAGCTTTAGGAAACCTTTTATCATTGTTAACACACCCTAAAATCTTAACATTATCATCCTTAGGTTTCTCAACTGTTTCTTTTGGGGATTCAGAACTAGATGAACTTGAATTAGATTGACCAGTAAGCTTTTTCCTAAACTCTAAATTGTCTACACCAAAACAAGAAAAATATTTCCTAGGTGGTTGAAAACTACCAGTGGGTGGAGGAACTTCATTGTAACCCTTGTTTTTCTTAAATTCGAGAGGTGTTTGACTAATTGATTCCTCATTACTAGATGTGTTTTCTTCTGAGCTAATGAGTTCATCATCACTAGTTACTATGTCTTCTGAATCAACTTGTTGTTTATCACTAGTTGGGTTCTCTTCTGTATTACTATACTCAACACCAAAACCTAGACCAGTTTTAATGTGTGCTTTTCTTTGTTTTTCAACAAAGCTAACATGTGAAAGACCATCTTCTTTCCAACTAGCAAGTTTTCTAACAATTCATCCCTATATTTAGTCATCTTTTCAAGTTCAGAGACCTTACATCCTAACTTCCATTCACTTAATTTTAATTGATAATCTTGTTCCTCATATTTTTCTGCCCAAGCCATTTCATTATTTTCATGAGTAATTATTTTGGCTTCCATTGACTCTAAAGTTAATTGATAACCAGCTACCTCAGACCTAGCCCTTCTACAGTTATCTCTTTCAGTCACATAATCTGTAAGTACCTTTTGATACACTTAGAACATACCTCAAAGATAGTGGATGAACTTGGTGAAGTAGCTACCATAGAAAGCAGAACATGTTCTTCTTCTCTTTCCATGCTCCAATCAAAGCTTCCAAGACCATTTCTTAATTCCAAAGCAGCAAATCCTGGTTCCTCATCAAAAGTTGTGCTCCAATCAAACAGTTCCATTGCAACCATAGAGTAGGTTACTGGTTCATCATCAAATTCAGCACTCCAGTCAACCTCTGATAGATTTTCTTGAGCAACCAAAGCTTTTGGTTTTGGTTCAGTAATAGGAAATTCCCTTATTTCAAGCTTGGGTTTCTCAATCATCCTATTTGCCTGATATTTAGCAAACTTGCATTCTCTTGCAAAGTGTCCAGTTCTTTGACAATTAAACCATTCAATCTTGGATTTGTCAAATGCTATACCCTGTTTGGGTTTGAAATCAACACCTCTTCCTGTCTTCTTTATGAACTTTTTGATCCTTGCAGTGATCATGGAAACTTGCCATCTTATGTCAATTTCTTCTAAATCATCCTCATCAATTTGCAGCAAATCTTCTTCATAAGTAACAGGTAAGGTGGCTTGTTGAGCAAAGAAGGAACATACAATATCTTCAGGGTTGATGGTGTTTGATGGTGATGAGGTGGTAGTAGTCATGGTTGTGCAAATATTCTGTTTATCACCAACAATACTTTGGATAGGATAAGCAGTACTTTTAGTGGAAGTACTGCCTCTCGTTTTAGAAGACACAAAAGCAATACTGTGAGATTTTGAACTTGTTTGACCATTCATCTCATGCTCATACACCTTTTGTATTATTGTAGAGATCATCAAAGTCCATTGTATCTAAACCAGATTGTCCTCTAATCATAGTAGCAACCACATGCCGTACGGATGGCAAACTTCTTAAGAACTTCAGATTAGCATCTTCAACAGATACCTTTGCTTCTTATAACTCTAGCATACTAAGGAGATTTTGGAATATGTCATAGGCAACATCAAGACCTTCTCTTTCACCAAAAGTGAATATTTCAAATTGTTGCTTTAATAGATTTCTATGCATCTTCTTGGAAGCATCATTACCTCCAAATCTTGTCTTGATAGCAGCCCATAGTTGTTTTGCATCCTTAGCATCATGAAACTTTAGTAGGTGACCATCAGGAACAACAGACAGCAGTATGTTGAGAGCCTTCTCTTGATTTCTTTTTGTAGCTGCTGGCAAGGTAGGCTTAGGTGGTTTAGGTTGTCCAGGAACTTCTACAGGCTCTTCAAGAACGACATTACCATTGACAATCACATCCCACAGTGCATGGTCTGTAATAGCAATGTACTGCCTCATCTTCATGCTCCAGAGATCATATTCTCCCTTCTTGATGATAAGAATCTTGCGTGAGGTGATGGATGGGAGTGGTGCAGTTTCAGTTGACATATCGGTTTTAAGGGTTTCTTCTTAATCAGAGTTTCCACACAAGATATGATACCACTTGTTGGATCGATATACTCTGTCCAAACTAACTATGTAGCTTGTAAGGGTTTAGCAACCTTGGATAAATCCTAAGTTACTAACAATGAAACACTGATATTATTCTATTAAGTATGCGGAAACTACTTCAATAAAGCTAAGAAGAATAACTTTAAACTTCAACGATTTTATTAAAACCAAACTTTGAACCTGCTTGATACACAGATTCACTAACAGACCTAATTGCTAAAACTCTAATATCGTACTTACATGTAAGTTCTAAGTCGCGTATCTCTAATGCCAATCTAGGGGTCCTTTTATAGGCAGAAGGAGTACCCTAGTCGGTTTACAATTACAATCCTTGTACGACAAGTAATACTAATTCTAATCTAAGAATATTCTAGAATTACAAAGCTTTCCATAAACGATATAGCAGTCCTTTAGCCTTTGTAGTACTTTGACACAAGCAGTACTTTGACTTTCATTAAGCAGTATTTTGACTCTCTTTAGCACTTTGACTTTCTTCAGTACTTTATATCCCAACATCAATTCTCATAAACAAATTAAATTTAACCAAGGCATACCCTGCCTAATTCGCAGTATCAAAATATTTATCTGTAAAAATAGCTCATAAACAACCACTTGGACCATATCAAAATCATACACTACAACAAATATAGTGCCACGCAAGCTTTACTATGACGCAGGATAAGTCATGAAACCAACGCTAGATAACACATAAACAATCGACATGTTATAAGTCCCCACACATGAGCCATGTTAGTCGGACGGGGTGGCCATTCCCAATAGATCTATCCATAACATTCGCACCATCCTGAGCCAGGAGGTAGCAATACATAACAACGATTAGGTTTCTAACCTTAACCTAGAACGTAATAGCTCACAAAAACATTTTCATGTCCAATCCAAAACAATTCAAGCACTTGTGTCCACATAAAAACATATTTAAACCAAATCACGCATTTCATCAGACCAAGTAACAACAACTTATTCAAATAAATCAAGCATTTGCATTTAATAAAAACGAACATGTATTCTCCCCCAAAACAGTTTGAAAGCAAGTAAAAGTAGGGGCCATGAACTCACCTCGATACAAAGCAACGTAAGAATCACAACTGGCATCATTGAGCAAAGAACAGCAGTCTCACAAGAAAAGCACAACGATATCCAAAGGGTACAAGCACAACTGTACTACATCGGCACAACCTAATAGCAATTTGCTATCTCAGAATTCGTCTAGCAAAGAAAAATAATTTCTGAAAGTCAATGTGTCTTAGTTTTCGTGGAATACTCGTATTATAGATTTCAAAATCCATTATCAATATTTCAAAAGTTTAGTTTTAACGTTTCGTGTGGTGGTAAGAAAACGAAGACTCGACATACAACTCACGCCGAAAGTATATTATAGTTCCCAAGTGTGACTCGCACCAAGTGAAACTTACGCCAAAATATAATATATATCCCAATATATTATGATAGAATAGTCAATAAAATTGACCCAAACTCAAGTCAAGAATACAGTGACCAGAAAGAAGCCTAGACAATAAAGACACATAATTTCTTCGATAAATTAATCAATTGGTAGTTTCGGTGTTCACCCCATAATCCCAAATAGCTCGCGTATAAAAAAACATGTTTTATAATCAATGATAAGTTTGAATTTGCAATTCAAACTATAAAAGATTTTACAACTTACAAAGAACACTTGTTTAGATTTTCGTTGGGTTTTATAATCAATAAATGAGATTTAAATTTAAAAGTAATAGTTAAAATTTTTTTTATAAATCTTGGCAGGACGCGTCAATTTATAAAACGTTTCCAAGTCATCGAGACTTTAATAAAAATCAATTTCCTCAAAACAATTTATTAGCCAATTATCAAGAGTATTCATTTGGTTATCAGGCATTATTTCCTTATTATGTATTTGTTGTGAATCAAATATATTGTATTCGTTTCAAGTCAAATAAGTCCGTATTGTTTAATTGTCAAATGAATACGTCTAATAATTGTCCAATAGTCTCAAAATATTAATTTCAATCCAATTATTTATTGCCAATGTCAAATCATAACTCGTAACCAATTCCAAATCTCCATCCCAATAACGAGTGTCAAGTATCACCAACATATTCGAAACTTACCTATATCAATATTAGACAACTCATTAGTCAATTGTTTTATATTTGCAAAATATTACCACAAGTACTTATACTAATATAGTTTTAAAAATTTTAATAAACCAAATACCTTTAGTTCATTTAACTTGGGCCCAAGGCCCCTTTAATTTAACAACCAAACTCACCCATGTTGGTTGAATACCCAACAATCATCGCACCCCTTGGTGCATTTTGCTTGACTCGTTGCCAACAAACACCAACCCCCCTTCGCAAACTGTTTACATTAAAATTCAAACACCACATAGCATGGTCGTGTAACACCACACCCCTCGTGGGGTTGGCGGCTGACCCAAACGTAGCCCAAGCATATGACAAACACTCCTTTGAGTGTGTCGCCTGCTCCCAACCAACAACGGACCTTTGTGGGCATTCGCTAACTACCGAGGATCAAGAAGAAGTAATAACCTATATACTAGTTTTTATAACAATCTGAAATCAAACATCAAGAGTCAAAGACCAAGTACCAAAACGAACTCAATCCGGGTCGACTCGACCCCTGCACAAATCTATCACAGACTCCCACCGGGTTACAACCCGAGAATAAAAATCACTCATTTATCATTTTATTCAAACACACCACACGACTAGTTTATCAAAACCCATTTTTATTTACTTTTTAGTTCCACAAAAAACAATAACAAACCGACTCTCACTCGATTTAATACCTGAAATAAGCAAACAATAAAATTTGTGGGTGTCAACTTATCCTAAACGTCAAGAGAGAGAACAAAAAAATACCAAGTGAGGCGGCTGTGATGGGTGCTACACAAACGAACAAACACCCAATGGTTTGAACGCCCGTAACAAGGTAAAACATCACCCGATTCAAACGTTAATACATTTAGAAAAATTATCCACACACCTCGAAACATAAATCTTTAGACCTATGTCGTGTGGGCGGCTTTGAAGGAGCGTGCAACACATGAGATGAATCACAAAAGCCCGATCTATCTTTTGGGGAGGCGGTGAAAATTTCCGGCAACACACGGCGGCGCGTGACGACGGCAGCCGGCGACGTACGGTGGTTAAGGTGGCCGGATAGTTTAGAGAGAGATGGGAGTAAAATGTATTAGTGTGTGTGTGTGTAAAGATGAGACAAGAGAGAGAAAGTGAGGGTATTTATACTCCTGGAGGGGTCAATCTTGCCAATTGTCAAAATACGATGTGTGGTGAATGAAACTATCACAGGGGCTAAACTTGTAATTTAGGAAATCTTTAATAACTATTAGCTTTAGGACACATTTAGAGGAGTAAACGGACTCGAAAAATTACGAAACTTGCGCCATCGTTCACGAAATCAATTTTCCAATAAAAATGAGTATTGATTCGACTACTTTCTCGCAAATAGAAATAATGATCAAATTAGAATGTTTTAACGAGGTTACAATTGTGCCGGTACGCGTAGGGTCCAATTTTTCACGTTTCGCGAGATAGCTTTCTTGTTTTCACGTCAAATAAGCTCAGGGAAGTTCGTAAATGAAAAACAGATGAATTTTCTCGAAAAAGAATATCTGGAAAAGTTCGAAGTTGTCACATACTAGCAGTTCATAGTGTTACTTTGTTGACTCTTCTATATTTGTACCAGCAGTTGAAAGTATTTGACTAGCTAATTTTGTTCGAATTTACCAAATATAACATCTATTTTTTGACTTTGTGTTAAACATGTCAGAAATAATGAATTGACTAAATTGCCATGGCCATGTATGCTTTAAACTCTATACCTGACATCTAATTTTAGAAAGAGAAGCAGAAATTTAGAGAGAGAAACAGGAAAAAGAGATAAATGGAGGGTGGTGGTAGTGATGGTATAACCAAAACAATGATATGACCATTTTGCCCCCATGTGCAAGGCACATGAGAAAAATAACAGAAGTTGACTACGGAAAACGGGTAAATGGACTGGTTTATCCTAAAAAACCCATAGTTTGGACCACTGGAGACTAAAATGCCATGTTTTTTGGTTCAGGACGACGTTTTTGGCAAAGTTTAGGGACCAACGGTTTATTTTAGTCTTAAGTATTTTATAAATTTCATGAAAAGAATGAAATAGACAAACTAAATGCATAATATACTAAGAAAAAATATTACAGCAAACAAAACATATTCGCGTAATTAATGCAAACAAAACATATTTGTATAATTAATGCACTTCAATATTTAGGTAAAACATAGTTTTGATATATTTAGAAAAATATATGGGATATGATTTGCAAACTCTTCTAATTGATTGTCACACTATAATTTAGAGTCTGTTGACATTTATACCCTTACAGGATGAAAATTTCTACAAATAATGTAAGGGTATAAATGTCAAGACACTCTAAATTAGAGTGTGGCAATCAATTTAAAGAGTGTGCAAATAACCTCTCCAAAAATATGCAATGAATATCAATATAATTGTATGTTCACCAAATATTTATGAAGATTTTGCAATGCTTTAATTGCTTAATAAAAATTAAAAGCACAACATGGAATTAATTCATAAGATTGTAAGTGGCAACTTACAATACCATTAAGGGCAAATGTTTTTAAAAGATATCATATTTGTCACAATTTGCTTTTGTGAGTAGCAAATAATTTTTTTTTTGCTTTTGTGGGTACTTTTCTTTCAAATTAATCATTTTTTGGGTATTTTGTGACATTTTTGCGCCTCTTTGCTAATAGAAAAAGAAATTCCCGACGGGCAAAAATGTCACATAATACCCTAAAAATGATGAATTTGAAGGAAAGGTACTCACAAAAGCAAACATTTACCCTACCATTAAACTACTGTATAAATAGCATTACAACCATGACATAGAAAACATTGCATCTTAAAATTCACATATACTCACACAAAGAAGATATTGACGCATCTTATTGAATGGCTCTTTCAAAAAATGTTTCCCCTGTTGCAGTAATTTTCGTTATATTGTTTCTTTGCATGACATGTGTTATGAATTCAGGTATAACTATTTGTTTATGTTTTTATTTTCTAATGTGAACGACAAGATAACACTTGTCCATTCATGCTTTCAGTAACTAGTTAAATTATTTCAAAATTGTTGTTGTGCTGTTTGATAAAAGGAGATTTAGTTTACATACTAAACTTTTCTCACATATCAAGGGATTCATTCCCACCTTACATCTAAAAAGAAATCAATAGTTGAGATTAGAAGCATTTTATTATTTCACATATTTTATATAATTTATATATCTCTTAAATTGTTAATCATTAGGCGGAAATAGTTAGACCATCGCGACGAGCATTTAATTATCTTTCTATATACGGGCACTTTAATATACATTCGAAAAAAGTAAAAAAATCGTTTTTTCACGTATTTTCGTCTTTCATTTTTGTTTTTTTTTCCGAATATGATCTTTGCATTAACAAATCACATGTGATTAAACACTAATTTGAATAAACATGTGATATTAGTGTTAATCATATATGATATGTAATCTCACAGGTAATATTAGTGTTAAATCACATATGATATTCACATGTGATACGACATGTGATATGTAATATCATATGTGATTTAACAATAATATCACATGTGATATTCAAATTAGTGTTTAACCACATGTAATTTGTTTCATACAAATTTCAGTAACGAAAAAACGAAAAAAATGTAAAAAAAACGTGAAAAACATGAGAAATTTTTTTTTGTCAAAAGTATATCAAAGTGCCTATCTATAAAAAGATATTTAAAATCTTGTCGTAATGGTATATTTGTTTCGCTTAACGATTAACGGTTTGAAAGATATTAATGTTTGCAAAAATTAGGATGGAAGCGAGTTTTTTAAATTGTTGAGATTAATCTCATCCATTAGATCAAATAAAAATGGAGGGAGTAAAGAATGTTTTGTCCTCAAATGATCTGAAGATTAATAATTATATAAGGATGTATTTATGTCATTAATTTCTCTTTTTTGTTTTTTATTTAATTTATTTCTCTCTATATATAAATGAAAAATTCCTTATTCAATTTTGTTTATTGTAGAGATTTCAAAAATACCGCCTTGTACTAAGATGAACTGTCTGATTCCGGAGGTCAAAACGCATTGTCAAGAGATTTGTTCTTCACAAGGCTTCAGTCATTATTTTTGCAAAAGTACTCTATGTTGTTGTGTTGATTTATAAATTGTTACTCCTAAAATTTAAAATGTTTATGGAAGAATAATTTAAGAGTTTCATTCTCTATGATTTAAGTTACTTGTATTTGCTTGTCGGAGTGATGCATGGAAATGAAGATTATAAGATTGTGCTTTGATGTAGTCGTATGAAGCTTTTATTTTACTTCCATTGAGTTAATATCTTCATTACATAATTGGCATCTCATGAAATGTAAATAAATACGCCTTCGTAAGGGCGTCAATTCTCAAAAAAACACGATAACTGACAAGAAGTTAAACATGTTTGAGTTAAGAATAAACGTGTTTGTGAAAAAAATAGGTCATCCCGGCTAACACATTTAATAGGCGGGTCGTGTTTGGGGTGACCAAGTATTAAATATGTCGACACGTGAACCCTTTTAAGTATGTAAGCCTTTAAAATAAAATATATATAACTTGGTCTTTATAGGGGATTTGGATTGAAATGTATTTTCATATGTACTTAATATGAAAGGAAATTACAATTATAACTCGGATATTATTAAAATTAGTGGTGGCAATTTGTACCCAAAATAAAGAAAATGGGCAAAGTAGGTAAACTTTTAAAAGCTTTTGGCACATTTAGCCCCCCCTCATTCTTTTGATATGGGCGTGTATTACCCATTTTAAAGTTCAGTTGGAGAACATTAAATTTCTTTTAATGAAAAACTTATACATATATTATATTTTATATAAATGAGGTGTTACGTTTTAGGTATTTTTTTGTCGGTTTAAGTCTTTTCTAAAAGTGATTCGTATAACATCAGCCCGTTTAAGTCTGTGCCCGTTTAACACCGTGTCCGTTAGGCTAGTGCTCGTTTGAACCGTTGCATGTGCCCACCCGGCCCGCTCATTTTGCCACCTCTAACTAAAATCTTTGTTTAGTTATTAATATGTTATTTATCATTTTTGTAGTCATCATGTCATTTTTAGATTTTAGTTGAATCGGAAAACCGCCAACCTTCTTCGCCGCTTAACCTATTTACTTAAAAGATTCACAAATTTGTTACACGGGTTATGCAGGTCTGGGTTATGGTTGAGTTTCTTGAACCGATTAATAAATGGGTCGTGTTTGGGTAGAAATTCTAACAACACGCAAACCCATGAACCCAATTAGGTTGTTGGGAATTATAATTTGATGATTAAAAAACTACAAGGACTTGATATGACAGTTTTGGAGAAGAAATAAAAGCTGGAAGATCTTCTTATGATTATAGAATATTTAAAAGATAATATTTAAAGTTTAAAATATTTGTTATTATCTTCTTAGTTAGCTTCCTAGGTAGGTCATGTAAACCTAATCTCTAGTATATAAAGAGATTTAGGTCATTAGTTTTTAGTAAATTTAAGCAAGATGTAAACACCAAAAGAGTGTGTGTGTTCCTAGGCATAGGGTTTGTAAAACGCCTAGGGTTTGAGTTGTTTTGTTAGTTTATGTTTAATATAGAAAACCTTGTTAGTAACATTGATGTTCTTACTTATTATTCCGCTGTGCAAATCAATGTTATGATATCCTAGATGGGCTTAAATGGGACTTTACAATTGGTATCAGAGCGGGTGGCTCTCAATATCTAGGATCAACAAGGTTTTTTTGATGTCGTGTTTTTGAAGAAAAAGGTTTTATTGACAAGATGCAGTTTTGAAGATGATCTGACTAGATGCGCATGTGTTTGTGTGTGAATTAAATACTCGTTTAATACTAATATGCATATATGAATAGTAGACGAATCTTTGTACTGGTCAAATTTGAAACGTGATATGGGGATATTTTGATAAGCCGAGGGACCCACTTGAGGACGGTGGCTATGAATTGACAACATATCAGAAGTAATTTTTTTCATAAATGAGTTCACATGTTAGAAATCATTCATATGGATTGGTGATAATTTTACTCGTTGGACCAATTTGGATATTCATGGGACCAGGTGGGATGTTAATACTGGTTCACGCTCTTTGAATCTCATGCTACTCATTTTATTTGTTTTTAATACTGGTTGGTTTATTTGCATGTCACCCATAGAAAGTTAATACTGGTTGAGTATTAATACTGGTACTGTTTCATTATTAGTACTGGTCTGGTCAAGTTAAGTCTGGTCACCCAATTAAGTCTGGTTGAGGTAGTTCTGGTGGCCTTTTCAGATAATTTTGGTAGCTTGATAATTAATATTGGTAGATGCGATGGTTAATTCTGGTCATTTATAATTTATATTGTTCGTTGATTACTAGTTTTGGCGAGTTGAATTTTTATTCAATGATGAACCTTAGTAATTATTATATTTTCGGCTTGATGTTTTTGATCCCCAACGATCATGGCTATTTTATTTGAAGAATTGATTAAAAAGAAGATTGAATATCATTTATTTGATGTTGTAGTTGAGTTTCACAGGTGCGTGTCTTATCATATCTTTTAGTTGGGGTTAACTTGTTCGTACGTTCATGTTGTTGCTAAGACTAGGCAAATCTAGCAAGTAGAGTTTGCTATCACTTAAAGCAGTTACGTTGTAGTGCTCAGTGTCTCATTGAAGATGAGGATTTTATCAAGAGATCGAAGTCTACTCATATATCCTCAGGTATGAGTTCATAGTCATGTGGTTAGTACAAGACATAAGACATAAGTTTGGGAAATTCAACTTCTTCATCAATAGGTTATATTCAGTTTTCTTCATCAGTAATTACTACATAAATCCATCTACATGTATCACTTGAGGGGAAGTGTTATTCAAGTTGCAAGACCCCTATTTGATGATTTCAAAAAGGGGAAGTTGGGACCAGGTTATGTGGTGACATGTTCAAGAAGATCTTAGTTCAGGGGGAAGCATTGAAGATAGTTTTGTAATATAAAGTAGGGGAAGATTGTTGGGAATTATAATTTGATGATTACTAAACTACAAGGACTTGATATGACAGCTTTGGATATTTGTGGAGAAGAAATAAAAGCTGGAAGATCTTGCTATGATAATAGAATATTTAGTAGATAATATTTAATATTTAAAAGATTTGTTATTATCTAGTACATAAAGAGATGTAGCCCATTAGTTTTAAGTAGAGTTAAGAAATATGTAAATACCAAAAGTGTTTGTGTGTTCCTAGGCGTAAGGTTTGTAAAATGCCTAGGGTTTAAGTTGTTTTGTTAGTTTATGGTTAATATAAAAAACCTTGTTAGTTTCATTGATGTTCTTACTTATTATTCCGCTATGCAAATCAATGTTATGATATCCTAGATGGGCTTAAATGGGACATTACACAGGTCAACCCGAACACGACTCAATTGCCACCCATACCCCTTTGGTAAAAGATTGCATGAGTTTCCATCCTACCATTCATTACTCGTTATGTTTTGATATTAATCTTCAATGGAATGGCTTTATTCCAACAGGTTGCTAGGATGGTATCGGATTAAGAGACAAAGTTGATAAATAATCTCTTGCCCTTGACAAATGCGTCCTTGCTATTTGTAGTTTAAAGGATAAATTAGATGTGATCAATGTACTATCAAATACTTTATTGTTATATGTCATAATAAACTTATAATAGTTGCAAAATAGGCCACAAAAATAAGCTTATAAAACATAAGCCCAGAACCAAATAACCAAAAGGCGAGACAAACACGTCTAACTATGGTTATTGAGGCTCTTTTGTTGATAGCTATAATGATCTTTGACTCAATGTTGCCATTTTAGAATACAATTAAAAGTATATGTCAATGAGAATAGTTTTTTAATTTTATTTATATGTTGCTATGTGTTTTTTAGAGGTGGCAATTTGAGACCAATTGATTAGAAATGGGTCTCTGAAAAAATAGGGCTTCACATGGTTTGAGTCTGTGTGGCGGTGGGTTCAAACCTTGTGGATTAGTGATAACATCAAATAGTCCTGAATATTAAGTGTCAATTTCCCCCGATAATGCTCGTTATTTATATCATTTATATGGATTTACGCTTGTTTTCCGTTGTTTTCGACTTTCAGGTAAATTGCGAGCATTGGAGCTAAAGAGACGCGGAAATGGAAACATTACTAAAGATTCATCACAGTATGCCTATTTTGAAGAAGTTACGGCGTAACTCCTCTCTCACATTACGCCGTAACTATTGCGTGACCCAGAATACCAACTTATCAAGAGGTTACAGCGTAACTCCTCCCAAAGGTTACGACGTAACTCCACTAGGTCAAAAGAGGTCCCACGCCGATGATACTTACGCCGTAACTACTGCATCACTTACGACGTAACCGAGTTTATTGAAGACTACGGCATAACCACTAATAAGGTTACGCCGTAACTAGCAGATCTAGTGCATTTACGAAGAAATATAAGGTTACGGAGTAACTCCTGAATTGGTTACGCCGTAACCCAGACCTGGCCTATAAATACCCCACAAATTTCAGCATTTCTAATCATCCCATTCCACATACAATACTTTGAGAACGTGGGAAAAATCTCAAGGCAGGTCTAGGGGAGCATACATAGCTGTTTCCAAGGGAGAAGTCACTCCATTACGATAAGCTTTCGCATTTCTTATTTCTTTCAATTCATCTATTTCGTACAATTAAATATTGATTTGATTTGCATGGTTAATATGAGCGGCTAACCACCCTTTGGTGCTAGCTTAGTTATGATTCCTTAATTGTTTTGTTTACGTTTACCTTTACTTCCGTACAATTATTTCTAAGTGTATGCATGCATAGTTCTTGGGTAGTCACCCCTGGTTCGGTAGTTTTGAATAGCGGTAGAGGCCAATTGCCTAGGAGATATGACCAACTGACCCTAGGTGAGCGGACTGAGACGGGAAGGGTAAGATATGACAAACTAACGACCCTTTCTACTTGTGCGATTTGACCAACTGATCACCTATCGCTTGGATGAACTTAAGAACTGGGGGGTTTAGTGTCTAAGTTCCTAACGTCCGGGAACTCACTATTTAGAATCTAGCATGTAGCGGTACTTAATGACTTGGCTTAGGGGACCAGGAACAACATGACTTATGACGGTGCGCCTGATTTCTCATGTGGTGGCATCTTTGCTGATAGGTTAGGGTGAATTGACCAAATGTTGTCCTCTCGAATTTGACCCCACCTGAAGTACTTGGAAGTAGGTAGACGTAGACATTACTAGCTAGGATGATTGACTAGGTTAGTACCACTATTCCTCTATTGATTTCCCTTTATCATTTATCTGCTTTATTTTATTCTGCATTAGTAGTTTAATCAATTAATTCCCTATCGAAACAACTATTATTCTGTGACATTAGACTTAGTAATACTCCAACACACATAGCTCTTGGGACGACCTCGGCTTTACTATTTACTACACTACACACGACCGGGTACACTGCCCGTTAGTGCATTAGGGTAGACCATATGTATAGCGAGACACTATAAATATTAAGACCTGGTCAGTAAAACCTGCATCAAGTTTTTGGCGCCGCTGCCGGGGAGTTATATTAGGTTTGACATTAAGTCTTTCATTTCATTTTTAAACTCTTCTCACGATCATATTTCAATTTTTCATGTACCATGGGAGTTGTTAACATCGATGACCTCACTCTTGAGGAATACTTGGCGTTGACAAGAGCAGAACAAGGGCCGGGTCTCGTAAGACCAGCAATCGGAGCGAATGTTCACTTTGAAATTAAAGACCAATTTATGAGGGAGCTTTGCGCTAACCCTTTTTCAGGAAACAGGGACGAAGACGCATATGAGCACGTTGAAAATGTCATATACATCGCTAGTCTTTTCAACATTCCGGGTGTGTCTCATGATGTTGTTATGCTCAGTGTTTTTCCAATGAATCTTACTGGAGCAGCCAGAAGATAGATCGAAAGATTGCCCGCCGGGGCAGTTAATACTTCGGCACTACTAAAGAAACATTTTATTCAAAGATATTGCCAGCCATCAAAGATTTCTAACCAGTTTTGGAAATCCATAATTTCAAACAAGAAGACGACGAAACTCTGTATCAAGCTTGGGACAGATACAACGATCTTCTTTATAAGTGTCCTACCAATGATCTGAATAACCAGCAGAAGTTCAATATTTTCTACAAAGGAATTAACGTAACTACAAGGCAAATGCTGGACTATCAAGGACCAATCCCAAACATGACTCCTACTCTTGCAATCGAAGCCATTCAAAAAATGGAATATCACTCTCAAAAGTGGCACGACGGAGGAAGTAAAAGGAACCAAGGCGGAAGTTTTGACGGAATCGCAGCAATCGCTAGCAAAATTGAAAATCTTAGTCGAGATATGCTGAAAGTCAGGGAAACCGTTCATGCCATCCAAGTAGGTTGTGAAAGTTGTGGGGGAGGACATCTTACAAAAAATTGTCCTCATATGGACGAAGATATTGAAGAAGCTAAATATGGGGAAAATCGACCATTTTACGGAGATAATTGAAATAGCAATGGTTATCGTAGAAATTACAACCGTGGGCCTTATGGAGAAAGAAGGTCCAGTTTGGAAGAAATAATTAATAAGTTCCTGGAAACTTCGGCCCAGAAACAAAAAGAGCAAGATGAGTGGTTGAAAGAATTCCAGGAGAACACGGACATAAACATTTCCAAGCACGACACAACTCTGAAACACCTAGAATCCATGGTGATGAAGCTCAGTGAAAAAGTAATGAGGAATAGCGATAAACCTGAAGGATCTAAACCAACTATGGAATGTAAGGTAATCTTTTCTGATGACAACTCAAAGATTCCTATCAATGATGCGGATTTGGGGGATAATTTCATCGAGAGATCTGAGTTACGCCGTAACATTCCCAATGAGTTACGGCGTAACTATGTGTTTGAGAACAATAACGGGGTTGTAAAGAATACTGAGGAAATCCACTCTAACAAATTATGCTGTAACTAAGAATATCAGTTACGGCGTAACTGGGATACATGGGCATACAGCTTCCTTGATATTGAGACTCAGAAAAATAGTGAATGGTCCCACGATATTAACCTATTTCCTTTATCACCATCTAAAAAAAGATATCATTGGTGCAAGGCTATACCAGTAACTAAGGGGGACTCGTTTGGCCTATGGGCTTTATGTGTTCCTAGAAACGAAACTTGTGATGGAGGTACTGACAAAGAGAGAATCAAGAATAATAAGTTTTTATGGGGTCCTTACACTGATGATGAAAGACTCGAAAAACTCTCTCTTGAAGATTAAGAAGAGCCACTTATAACTCACTTGTGTGCTCCTGTCATTATAACCGACAAGGAAACCACAAGAGTGTGGCCTACATGCAGCCCCTTCCATGAGTATTGCAATGGCAGAGACAATGAAAGAAAGGAAGAGTGGACATGCCCTCATGAGCGAGAAAGACATTGTGTAAAATTCAGTGATTTAGCATTTAAAGACTGGTACGCAATTCAATTCGGGGATGCCAAGATCAATCCAAATCTCCTTAAGAAGCTAAAAATTGACTACGAAGAACACATTCAGAAAAAGGAAGAGGTTAATAAAGACATATACTGCACGGATGAGCATTTCAGTGAAACTGACAACAATTAATTACGCAGTCACTGGTGCGAAAAAGTAAAATCTCCTAGAGAAATTTTCTGGGCGTCATGCAACCCGTATGACGATATGTGTAATGTGGGAAGCAGCTCTGAAAGAATAGGTAAAGATGAATTCTTTTGGTCCTCAACCAATGACGAGGAGAGAACGAGTTTGTCGTGGCTGGACAACCTAGGATTCGATAGTTGGGTGAAGATTAAGTATGGACATATGGACACATTAACCAAAGAAAAGATTTGGAAGGAATACATGGATCGATAAAATTCAAACAACGAATGTCTCAACAACTCGAGTGAGATAACAATTGAAAATGACGAAGAGTTGAGGAGTAATGATAAAGAAGAATGTAAGCGCATTCTGATAGAAAATATGCTCGACGAGGAATGGTTCAAGGACACAGCTTCTGATGAGAATGATATTGAAGGGATCCTAGATTACCTTGAGTTGCAAGGAAATGAAGAGTTCACTGATCCTGATGACGAAGCTTACGAACAAAGGAGGTGCAAACTCCTGGGGATTCCCTACAAAAGACCACCTCCAATTATTGTCGAAAAGTATGAGTTCACTCGATACCACCTGGGAACGGAGGAGAAATTTTGAAAAGTCCGAAAAATCAAAACCAATGAATACCTCCGAACTGCCTCGAATGTTGCGTGGATGAGGCACAATTTGATGAAAGATATTGAAGAAGTGGGGCAAGTCCAAAGGCCCCTATAGAAGCCTCGCGGCTCTGAGTCTAACTTAAAGACTCGTTAATAAAGAAAAGTGCTCTTTCGGGAGAAAACCCGAATTATCCCTTTCTTTTGTTTTTATTTCTTTTCTGTTGGGTTTTGTGTTTTCTAACGATTTTTGCAGGAAACGAGGAAATTATTGCTGCTGCAGTTGCTGATCTAAACAGAGTTACGGCGTAACTCATTTTGGTAATTACGCCGTAACCAACATTTTAGCAGCAGAACTCTTGACACATAACCAATTACGGCGTAATACCATCTCAGTGGTTACGCCGTAACTACTCGCTCCTTAGCTCATACCAGGTTTTGCCAGTTATGGCGTAACTCCCTTATAGGAGTTACGACATAACCTTCCTCGGCTTTAATTCTTTCATTTTAAAACACAGTAACCTTGTATTAGTTTATAAATGAACTTTTTGGGTGTGTTCCCTGTAAACCCTCACGAGACTTCACTCGTCCACTTGGGACACCAAGTGGTTTAAAAGGCTTGTTGCATTCGCTAAATGCAACCGTGATTCCTACGAAAGTGAGTTAGGTTTGTTTTTTTGTTTTCATTTTTTCTTTTTTAGAATTATGTTTGTCGGTATTGTGATTTCAGGGATTGAAGTTTGTTCATGACGCTTAAACGAAGGCACGATTCTTTTTCATGGGCCTTCTTCTTTTTGGAGCAAATTTTAGGGAAGTTCTCGCTCTAATTCTACCTTTCTCTTCACCTCTATTTTAATGCCTAGTACAAAAGGGACTTTGTACAATTCAAGTGGGGGGGGGGGGACGGGAGTATAATTATCTTCTGAACTTTATTTCGCCCTCATTTTTCTAGTTTATTTTGAAAAATTATGCCATTTTTAAAATTTTGACATGTTTTTCCTAACCTAACTGGATTAGACCTTAGCCAAGCACATACAACCCTTGACATTACATGGTGAGATTAGCCTTATCCGTTTCAACATTTTACCCCAAATCCACCAAAGTATGAGTGTGCCGGTAGCTTGTAAACTTTAGAACTTGGCCTTTGCATCATTTCGAGACCATAGACGAGGTATGTTGAGTTAGCTTGATGTATTTGGACTTTTCAGTTTTAGAAGGTAATATTATAGGATTATCACCCAAACAGCCTACCATTGTGAGTCTATCGATTAGTCACCTCGACTTTTTGACCCCCATGTGAAACCCTTTTGTTGCACTCACCTTTAGTGCAAGATACCCCTAGATACACCCTTCTGAGTCATTCCTTTCATTTTGTCAACCCAATATATTATTTCGTTACACCTATACACCTTAGCCTACCCTGTAGTCTTTATTTGTGATTGGGAAGTCATCATTTACCTAAGTTCAAGGTTCAAGTGGAAAGGTTCGGAAATCATGCTTTCATCGACAACATTTATGAAGATCATTGAAGACCCCTCAAATTCCCATTGTTCATCTCAAATTGGGGGATGTTATGTTATTATGTTATGTTGGAAAAAAAATGATTAAAAAAAAAAAAAAAAAAAAAAAGATTGACACAGTTATGATATTGTAAAGTGCGATGTTATAAGCACAATAGTATGAGCTTTATTGATTAGCATCGAGGAGGCCACCTCGGTCACATTTGAAGATTGAAGAAGAAAAGGTAGTGTGCCTATCACGACGTCCTCTAATTGACACATCTACCTTGCATTTCATGATCCGGTTTCTAGAATTCTAAGCTTGAACTTTGGGCGGACGGTAAGTGGTGATGACTGGTTATAGATTTAGACTACCTGCTTGTTTTTCATTTTACACCAATTATATATCCCATGTCTTATCCTACCCTTTAGTCATAAAGTGTGTCTAGGTGATGCAGCGAGCAATCTTTGGTGTCTTGGCCATGGATTTGGTCATGTATCATTGATTTTTTCCACTTCGCCGTGACATGTTAGTAATGACGAGTCACCCCTTAACCTTTTTTGTGTCTACCCAAATTGCCTTCGAGAATTGTTTAGCCCTTAACTCTAGTGGTGGAGATTTGTGTAACCGCCAAGCTTATGATAGAATACATGCTATGACTATGCGATTGAGTGATCACCCCGAAATTGACACTTAGAATAGTTGAGAGATTTGAGTGTTTGTTCCCCTTTCGTGAGGTGTTCGGCTTTGTTTTATTCTAGCATAAGGGATTTGTAAACTCATATTTTCCAGGTTTTAGGAGATATCTTTTTAGAAATCTATCTAATAAGGTCTACTTGAGGGCAAGTAGAGTTCAAGTGGGGGGATATTTGATAACATAAAATATTCCTGAATATTAAGTGTCAATTTCCCCCGATAATGCTTGTTATTTATATCATTTATATGGATTTACGCTTGTTTTCCATTGTTTTCCACTTTCAGGTAAATTACGAGCATTTGAGCTAAAGAGACACGGAAATAGAAACATTACTAAAGATTCATCACAGTATGCCTATTTTGAAGAAGTTACGGCGTAACTCCTCTCTCACATTACGCCATAACTATTGCGTGACCCAGAATACCAACTTTTCATGAGGTTACGGCGTAACTCCTCCCAAAGGTTACGATGTAACTCCACTAGGTCAACAGAGGTTCCACGCCGCTGATACTTACGCTGTAACTACTGCATCACTTACGACGTAACCGAGTTTATTGAATACTACTGCGTAACCAATAATAAGGTTACACCGTAACTAGCAGATCTAGTGCATTTACGAAGAAATATAAGGTTACGGCGTAACTCCTGAATTGGTTACGCCGTAACCCAGACCTGGCCTATAAATACCCCACGAATTTCAACATTTCTAATCATCCCATTCCACACACAATACTTTAAGAATGTGGGAAAAAGCTCAAGGTAGCTCTAGGGGAGCATACGGAGCTATTTCCAAGGGAGAAATCACTCCATTACGATAAGCTTTAGCATTTCTTATTTCTTTAAATTCATGTATTTCGTACAATTGAATATTGATTTGATTTGCATGGTTAATATGAGCGGCTAAGCACCCTTTGGTGCTAGCCTAGTTATGATTCCTTAATTGTTTTATTTACGTTTACCTTTACTTCCGTACAATTATTTCTAAGTGTATGCATGCATAGTTTTTTTGTAGTCACCCCTGGTTCGGTAGTTTTGAATGGCGGTAGAGGCCAATTGCCTAGGAGATATGACCAGCTGACCCTAGGTGAGCGGACTGAGACGGGAAGGGTAAGATATGAACAACTGACGACCCTTTCTACTTGTGCGATTTGAACAACTGATCACCTATCGTTTGGATGAACTTAAGAACTAGGGGGTGTAGTATCTAAGTTCCTAACGGCCGGGCACTCACTATTTAGAATCTAGCATGTAGCGGTACTTAATGACTTGGCTTAGGGGACCAGGAACAACAGGACTTATGATGGTGCACCTGATTTCTCCTGTGGTGGCATCTTTGCTGATAGGTTAGGGCGAATTGACCAAATGATGTCCTCTCGAATTTGACCCCACCTGAAGTAATTGGAAGTAGGTAGACGTGGACATTACTAGCTAGGATGATTGACTAGGTTAGCACCACTATTCCTTTATTGATTTCCCTTTATCATTTATCTGCTTTATTTTATTCTGCATTAGTAGTTTAATCAATTAATTCCCTATCGAAACAACTATTATTCTGTGACATTAGACTTAGTAATAATCAAAAACACATAGCTCTTGGGACGACCTCGGCTTTACCATTTACTACACTACACACGACCGTGTACACTGCCCGTTAGTGCATTAGGGTAGATCATAGGTATAGCGAGACACTATAAATATTAAGACCTGGTCAGTAAAACCTGCATCAATTAGTTGGCCGAAAGGTCAAAAACCATAGTTAAAAAAATATCCAATAGGAGATGGGCCGAGTTGGGTTTTCTTAAATGGGTTAAATGCACGAAAATGTATCATACTTGCCACTTTTTGTCATTATGTGTATCATCCTTTTTTTTCAATTTGACACCAACCTTTTGAATTCGTGCTATTTTGTATATTTTGTGACCTTTTACCTTTACTTTTTCAAATTTGGAAGGGTAAAATGGTCATTTTACATGACAAATAATCACAAAATACATAAAATAACACGAATTCAAAAGGTTGGGGACAAAATTGAAAAAAAGGACGATATATGCAATGACAAAAAGTGGAAAGTATGGCACATTTTCATGCATTAAACCTGTTAATACAAATAAGCCGTAAAAACGTTTATTTATATTTTACGATCTTCTAATGTTTTGTCGATAACAAACGTAAAATCATTTTAACGAAACAAATAAAATACGTAAATAGTTTGATTCAATAGTTTTCTAACACACTAACGTTTTCACATAAAACACTAAAACAAGTAGAAGTGATTTTATGATTTAGATACATATGTATAACAACTAGTGTTTACATATTGGGTTAACACATACTTAACTAAGTATATACTAAAATGGGTCAAAACAAGTTTATACTAAAATGGGTCAAAACAAGTTTATACCAAAATGGGTAAAAACAAGTATATACTAAATGGGTAAGAAACTAGCAAATGGTATTGACCCATAACCCATGGTTTTATCTAAACCACTTAACCAAGTTCAATGTATCTAGTATAAAACCCATGGATCAACCCATAACCCATGACCCATAACCAAAAATACCCATGGGTAAAAGGGAGCATCCCACGGATCCCCAGTAATACACTGGGCGGATCCCTTGTGGGAGGGATCCGTGGGATCTGGGGAACAGTGAAGAAAATCCTCTATAAATAGAGAGCCATTTCTTCCTTTCAACTCACCCCTTTCCAACATACTTTCCCCTAGAGTTAAAAACTCTCAAACCCCAGATCCAAGAGATCTATGTTTGTAGTTTTGTTTTTGTGTGATCTTTTAGGTTCCTCTTAAAGGCAAGATCATCACCTTTGAAGTCGAGCAAGCTCAAGTCCATGAGTTGCAATACTTCCTCATCATCAAGACTACTGAAGTCCTCTTGTTGATGATTGATTTTCTTTTCTAAGAAGTGTTGAAGACATTTGAGAAAGGTGTCTCAAGTGTTACGACGAAGATATTAGTGAAGGGTATCTATCGTCCACATCATAAGCACTTGTGGTGGGTGTTTAGAAGCCAAGACTAAGAGCATTAGTGAAAGGTGCTTAGAAGTCAAGATACAAGACATTAGTGAAGGGTGTCTTGAAGATCTAGTTAAATGCATTAGTGAAAGGTGCCTTAGATGTACATTCGATATGGTGTGTTTCGATGTACAAAATAGATTAGCACTAGATCCAAGGATATTGATATCCTTGATGATGTTGTATTAAGGAGTTGATCTCCTTTGGGGTTAGGAGATTGGTGTAGTGATTGGTAGTAGTTCCTCCATTGCAATGGAACTAGGTGCTTAGCCTAGTACCTAATAAAGGGTAGGCGACGTTGTGAAGGTGTAGTTAACCTTGGTGTGAAAGAACTAGGTGCTTAGCGTAGTACCTAATAAAGGGTAGGCGACGTTGTGTAGGTGTGGTTCACCTTGGTGTGAAAGAACCTGGTGGTTAGCCTAGTACCGGAAAAAGAGTAGGCGACGTTGTGAAGGCTTCTCCGCCATAAGGAGATTGGTGTAGTGTTTATGAACTCTCGAGTAGGTGACTCTGGGAGTGGAGTACGGCAAGGAAGGTGTCCTTGTAGCCGAACCACTATAAATACTCGCGTTGTGGTTTTGTGCTTCTTACTCTCATCTTTCATTACATATCTTTATATGTTTGTTTATCAACATCCAACACATACATTCAAATAGATTGACATAAGTCGATCTAAATAGATTAAAAGGAAGTTTTAATTGGCAAAACTATTCAACCCCCCTTCTAGTTTTCCACAAAACCCTTATTAAAGATGTTGCAACACCTAGTCACATCCCAAGAAGCTCAAATAGCCGAGCTTTCGGACCGCTTTAACCAGCAACAAGCCGAGATGGATAGGAAGATAGATAACATTCTGAAAGCTATGACCAATAGTGATAGGAAGACTACCGAAAAGGATAATGCCATCTCGACTCATTCCCCTGAAGCTTGCAGTGTGAAAATTAAGGACCCAAGTAAGTTAGCCAAGCATGTTCAAATCGTCAATACCTTCACCTTAGTGAAACCTAATAGGACTAGCAACGAAGCGAACCATGAGACGATACTTGAGTTTAGTGAGACTCCTAAGAATGAATCGAACGACGAAATAGTTGAAGTAGGTCATGACTATTTCAATAAGTTTCCTACAGAAGAGGAACTCTCTCGCCACCCACGCTTAGTGCGACACCTCCGTCACATGTATGTTAGGAAAAGCCCTCGGATCAAGTTTGGGAACCCTTGGAATCTCAACATACCATGTTGCACAGGACATCTTTTCGTGGCAAAGGCCTACATTGATCGCAAGTCCCCAGTAAACATCATGACTAGCACGTACTATAATTGGATGATGAAGAAGCCTATCCCAACTAGGCAAGATCCCGATAATCCTAGAATTAGTTGCAATTTACTTGTTAGAGTTAAGCGAATGCCCGTCTATGTCTGATGTCACAGAATTATGGAGGATATTAGTACGGCCATAGATCCTAGCTTGTCCCACGTAATTCTAGGAAAACATTCATAGAAAACACCGAGATGACTTAAGATCCGTCATTAGGAATAGTGAGATTCAAGGATGAGACCGATGACGTAGCTTACCAAATGCCATTTAATATTGAGAAATTTTCATCACTATCCAATGATGAAAAGGAACTTAAGCTATCGGTTTACTATAGGAATGAGGAGGATAAGGAGAAAGGAGTAGATTATGTTATGAATAAGATTTTTGGGTTCTATAAGGATTGTTTGAAATTAGGACCGGAATATAGAACCGATTGGGGAGAATACGACTTCTTAGAAAGATGCATAATAGGGCATTACTATAACATGGAAAACCCCAATCGAGACCATTGTGATGAAGAAGGTGACGGCAATGAAGTCACATAGGAGCACGACTTTGAGTCTAGCTACAAGACTCATAAATAAAGAAAAGCGCTTCGTGGGAGGCAACCCATGCTTAATTGTTTGCTTGTTTGTGTGTCATATAACTTTTCACTATTTTTTGTTTGCATGTTTTAATTTGTGAAAATGCTTTATTTTTTCTTTAACCTCGTTGATGCAGGTTTTAATATTTATAAGTCTCGTTATGCCTATGGTTAACCCTAATGCACTAACGGGCATTGTACCCAGTCGTGTGTAGTGTATTATTTGGTAAAACCGAGGTCGTCCCAAGAGTTATGTGTGCGGATTTTAACTAAGTGTAGGTGTTACTGATTTTAATATGATTATGAGGTTAATTTAACTAATTAACTACTAAGAAAATAAAAGCAAATAATGGGGAGGGTTGTGATCAATAGAGGAGAGGGGTGCTAACCTAGTTACTCATCCTAATTAGTAGTGTTTACGTCTATTACTTCCAGTTACTTCAGGTGGGGTCAAAGTCGCTTGGATAACATTTGGTCAGTTCATCCTAACTTATCAGCAAAGGGTCCCACTGGAGAAGACAGTGTTGGATCGATGTACTCTAACTAAACTAACTTATGTAGCTTGTAAGAGCTTAGCAACCTCGGATAAATCCTAAGTCACTAACAATGAAACACTGAATTAACTCTATTAAGTATGCGGAATTTACTTCAATATAGCTAAGAAGAATTAACTTTAACTTCAACAATTTTATTAAAACTCTGAACCTGCTTGATACACAGATTCACTAACAATCCCTAACAACTCTAATATCAAACTTGATAAACTCTAATACTCTCTAATATTGCACGTACATCTAATGTCAATCTAGAGGTTCTTTTATAGACATAAGGATAACCCTAGTCGGTTTACAACTCTAATCCTTGTACGACAAGTAATACTAAGAACATTCTGAAATTACATAATAATCCTTAACGATTTGCATAACAGTCCTTTATTCTTGCAGTACTTTAAAAAGTGAGCAGTACTTTGACTTTCTTCATTAAGCAGTACTTTGACTCTTCAGCATTTTATATCCCAACAATCCTCCCCTAACTTGAATTCTACTTGCTTGATTTCAAGTTTCTTTGTATCTGTATCTTTAACATCTTTGTCTTCAAGGAAAGACTGTGTCTTTATCTTCAAATTTTGTCTTTGTATTCCCTGTGCTTGTATTATCATCATCCAAGTAGTCTTTATCAGCAATCCTTTACAGCAACAATCAGCAAGCTCCAACTTTTCAGCTACTCAGCAACATTTGACAATTTGTACATCAGTTCATTAAGTTTCAGTCTATTCTCATCACTTCCATGTGTGTAAACTCCTGTGAGAGGTAAAACATTGAAAATTTTAATGGATTTTGATGTCTCTTTACCAAAGCCATTAACTCTGAAGTAGCCAATGTTTAGGTGTGTAAAACCATGGTACATTGATAACCATATGATTTTTAGCAAATCATCAGCTATCAACGGATTCGTTTTATCTTTACCAAAAGCCGTACACTTTTGGACTAGTTAGTTCTTGCAACCATGGTGAACTAATTACCATATGAATGGTTTTTCCACAGCCTTTACCACAAGCTATTTTCTTGTGGGCTAGCCAACTCTTTACATTTGCTGATATGGTGAGTTGATTACCAATCAACTTATTAGCAAGTTGTCAACTATATAACGGATTTGAGATATCTTTACTAGAGCCATTTGCTCATGGATTAGCCAGTCCTTTTGTTAGACATGGTGGACTGATAACCTATTGTTGTAACCATCTCAAAAACCTTTGGTTGCTGTTAACTTTTGTTTCAAAATATTTTGCACTTAACAAAAGTTTGCTTATTTGCTATTAAAATCGTTTACTGGTTTTGTGCTGCAAGCAGTACTTTGGTTAAAGTACTGTTTGTCCAGCAGTACTTTGATTAAAGTACTTAATTTTCAAAAATATATACAATTAAACATCATACCAGTACTTAAGCTTCATCCTCAGCCGTTGTCCATTTGATGAAATAATTCGATGACCATGAGAGCTGTTTCATTCTCCTCTTCCACTTCCATTCCATAATCTAGCATTCTTCTCATGAGAGCTGTTTCATTCTCCTCTTCCACTTCCATTCCATAATCTACCTGCTAACATATGGATCATGGTCCCATCTTCCAACTCTAAAACATGCACTCCAGATTCTTCAAAGAATCTCCAGCTTGTACTCTCCCAAACTTCTTGGTTTTGCCAGAGGTCATCAGTGCTTGTCTCTTCTGTTTCCCAAATAGTTTTCAGATCTCCCAGCAAGACTAAGCCAATTCCAGTTGAAGGAATATGCTCAAAATACTCTTGCACTAGTTGATATAAGTGACAGAGATCCGCTCTATCTATTATGTGCAGTATGTCCCATAGCAAGTTAAATACTCTAAAGCTTTCATCTTCTCTTTGGAACATCATATAGTCTCCATCCACTGATTCTACAACTTCAAATGTAGTCATTTTATACTTCTTAACTGCAACATCTTTGGACTTAGGATGCTCAAAGTCTACAACTCTTAAGTAGTTTCTCAGCTCATTAACAGTATATGTTCTCAACTCTATCTTCTTTGATGGCTGTTCAGCACCAGTTGTTCTCTTTCTCTTTAAGCTCCTTTTTCTAGCATCTTTATTCTGTCTTTCATCATTAAAAGAAATAATCCCAGCAACTTCCTTCTGATATGCTTCTCTAACAGCATCATACAAATCCTTCATCTCTAAATACTTCAGCTTATTTAATCCAGTATACCCTTGACCTTTCAGATAAGCCATCATGGCATTTCTTTCCTTAGCAATACTGGGTGGTCTTTGTGATATAACTACTGGATTTTCTGGTATAGCAACTTCAGCATCAAACTTCACTTGTAGCTCCCTAGCAGCTGCTTCATTCTTAGCTACTTCAATAGCTCTTAACTATGCCAAAGTCAGCTTTTTCTTTTCTTTCTTTGTTTCAACCAGTTTGCCTTTGCCTTTATCTTTTGGATCTAAAGCTGGTTGACAGGCTTGAGGTTGTTCTTCAGCAACTCCTGGAATGCTAAATCCTCTTGGTCTTGATAGATTTTGCAGAATTTGAGCAACTGTCTCATCATCACTTGTAGTGTGCTCTACCATAGGTGTATCAGCTTCCTCTTGTTGTAGGACTGTTGAATGACCAGCTTCTTCAAAATTAAGAGTCCTTGGTGTAAACAACTCTTGTCTGTATGTTCCTTGAAGAGCAACAGTACCTTGATCATCAGCACCTTGATCACCAGTACTTTCAATTCCAGCACCTTTAGCCTCAGTAGGCTCAGTATCTTTAGCTTCTTTATCAACAACTTCAGCTTCTTTATAAGTTTGAGCATCTGGTTCTTCATAATGTTCATCATCTTCATTAAGTTGAGCATCTTCATTCAGCCTTGACCCATAATCTGTGATGTTGTACCAAAGGCCAGACTGTAACACCCCCAAAATCGGGTTTTAGCGGAAGCATACAAGTTTTGGGTGCTACTAATCGGTATCACAACACAAGCATAGAGTAAAAGGTTTTTCTTAAGAAAATTCATTTATTTAATAAAATCAATGTTTACAATAAGATTTAATGCGGAAATAGGCCCATAATAAATAAGCGGTCCCCAAATACAAATATCAGAGTCGTCTATGACCATGCCATGCCATTGCCCAAGCGCCTCCAAAAGTAAACAATCGCCTCAATACCTGAGAATACACGCTAAAAGTGTCAACATGAGGTTGGTGAGTTCATAGGTTTTCATAAAAGTATTGCGAGTTCAAAAGATCCTTTTGATCATTGTGGCGCCCACAATGTCGCGAAAACAAGGTTTACCTTTAAGCAAAAGCATAGAAAAGTGGACCACAAGGTTTTCAAGTGCAAATCATTTCTCATAAACAAGTCAAATTTAATCAAGGCATACCCTGCCTAATTCATAGTATCAAAACATTTATCCGCAAAATAGTTCATAAACAACCACTTGGACCATATAAAAATCAAACACTACAACGAATATAGTGTCACGCAAGCTTAACTATTACGCAGGCTAAGTCATGAAACCATCACTAGATAGCACGAGCCGTGACTATCTCTAAACACACTAACAAACGACATGTTATACGTCCCCCACATGAGCCATGTTGGTCGGACGGGGTGGCCATTCCCAATAGATCTATCCATAACATTCGCACCATCCTGAGCCAGGATGTAACAATTCATAACAACGCTTGGGTTTCTAACCTTAACCTAGCACGTAATAGCTCACAAAAACATTTTCAGGTCCAATCCAAAATAGTTCAAGCACTTGTGTCCACATAAAACATATTTAAACCATATCACGCATTTCATCAAACCAAGTAACAATCATTTATTCAAATAAATTAAACATTTGCATTTAATAAAAACGAGCATGTATTCTCCCTCAAAACAGTTTAAAAGCAAGTAAAAGTAGGGGCCATGAACTCACCTCGAAGCGAAGCAACGCAAGAATCACAACTAACAAGACTGGCATCAAAGAGCAAACACAACCAAATCATGAAGGAAGGCACGTTGACATCCAAAGAGTACAAGTACATCGGTACTACATCGTCAAGACCTAATAGTATACGTATTATCTCAAAATACGTCTCAAAAAGTAAGATAATATAATATCCGAAAGACAACGTGTCTTAGTTTTCGTGGAATACTCATGTCAAACGTTTCCAAAAATTCCAGTATCAATATCTCAAAAAGTTTAGTTTTAACGTTTCGTGTGGTGGTAAGAGGACATAGACCCGACATACAACTCACGCCAAAAGTATAATATGCATTGTCACACCCCCAATTTACCTGTTTTGCAGCGGAATGGAATTCCTGGGGGCAACGACTGTCATAGCACCACATCACAGTTATATTGAACGACCTAAAGTGTCGTTTTAAAAAAACACATCGTTGGATATTTCATAAAAACATAATCAGAGTACAACATCGGTCCCAAAAGGTTTAACAAGTTTGCCAAAAATACAAATAAGTTACAATCCAAACGATGTTTTGAAATAAACCATAATGTACATAATGTAAGTCGACGCCGCGACTCAAAATATGGGTCCCTAACCATGTCATGATGAACGTGCCTCAGTTACCTGAAAATACATTGCTAAAAACGTCAACAATAATGTTGGTGAGAAATCATAGGTTTATGTAAATGTTTTATACGACTACACAAGTATCTATCATGCATGACAATCCAGTCACGTAAAAATAATGTTACAATTGCCTTAAGCCCATGACCCCGAAACTAGACTGTTCAATAATGTATGCCCCTGCAGAGTGTTTGCCAGACAACTCCGTAATACCATCAAATGAAATGCATCCGTTTGCCTGGTTGGGATTCACCAACCCGGATGGAGGCGTCACCCTCGATAGATCTATCCACTCATCCTCGCTTCAAAGATTAACGGTTCATGTTCATGTACTGGGGACTTTCAAATTGGCATATGTGGTAACTTAAGCAATGTAATGAATTTAGCATACTTGGTATCGTACAAAAAAAAAATGTAGTGCAATGTATTCTCCCCCGTGGGTTTGAAAATAATCGAAAGCATGTAAAAACGGGGCTATGAAAACTTACTTGGATAAACAGGAATAACGGCAATAGTGAGTACACTGAGGTTTATAATGTAGTGCGTCAACCGGGACCTATTATCAATGATATGATATGTCATGAGTTGCAATGTAATGCTATGCATGCACTTCGTATGTTATTTATACCATTTACGGGTTTTTGAAAAATATTACTCGTCGTCGAAAAATACACTTTTGACGTCTCGACCAATCAAAAATGACTTTACATGTTTTTACGTCAAAATGTCATCCTACAATGGTTTTATAATGATTTTTGGTGAAATTACCATTTTTCGTCGCAAAACAATGTCGTCGGAAAAAAAACCATGAAATCAACAAAAATGACTCCGGAAAAGTGGTCGTAAAATGGTGTACGTCGATCGTTAGAGAACGAACTCGATGGTTTTGGAAAAGTTTGTATCGATATCTAAAAGTTTCAGTTCAGAAGTTTTCGTCCAAAAGGTCTCGATCATAAAGATATCCAAGTCTAAAGATGGTGGTTTTTGTGAATTGTGTGCAGAAAATGAGTTTCGGCCAATGTTTGAACATCCGCAAATAAATCACTATGACTCCGCTTGACAAACGGCTTTTTGTTTTGGAAAATATGGCCGGTGAACTTGATTTTACTAGAAGACACTTCGTTATAAAAAGTTTTGCATCATAGTTAAAAACTGCCGCAAACATGGACGATATAGCTAATGAAATACTTGAATCGTAAAAATAATATAATTTTCAGAATTTAATATTTTACGGCAACTTTATGAAAACGGCCATATATTTGTCGTTTTAAATCCGTTTTCTACGTAAAATATGTCCTTAGCTTCGTATTGAAGTAAACTAATATATTTTTGAGAAGTCGAAATAATTTGTGAAGCTTAAGGTTCGTTTTTGACCCGAAATATACAAAAACTGCATGCTGTCTTTTTCAGAAAATAATACTTTTCGTCGTAAAACTTTAAAAATTCACCACGGCTTCGTTATAACTCCGTTTTTATCCGTTCAAAAGGCCACGGATTCGTTTTAAAGTATATTTTCTAATTATGAAGGCCAAAATGTCGTACCATCAGTAGGTTTTTCCAGAATTTCGTTTTAAGGACAGAATACAAACTATAGTTTACGAAAATAGTTTTTCACGGACAAAACCTATTCTAATCCCTTCAAATCAACTCCAAAGCTAATCTAATCCTACCATACACCTTCTTAGGGTGTCATGGGTTCCTAATCACCATCAAGACCAAAGAATAACTTGGGAATAATTATAGGATGACTAATATATATATAAAACCTTAAAAATCAAGAATAAATGGTATAAACTACATAACATGCATATGAGCTTCAAAAATGATAAGGAACATATAAAAATGATAAGGAAACATAAGGATGATAAAAACATGCTTACTAGTGATATGAAGAGGTGTAGGTAACAAAGGTTTACTTAGATATCCTTGGTTTTTATTTCAAAACCATAAAGAGGATATGTTCTAGGTTGTTAAAACACTTGACTTGATGAAAATCTTGATCCCTTTGTTTGGTATGTTGTGGCCGGTTTTTGTGTCCCAAGGAAGAAGAAGAGAAAATTTTTTTTTTTACACCTTTGAGTAAGTGAAATGTATGTGAAGAATTTTTGATCAAGTAAGACTTTAGATTGTGAAGTGAATTATTAGTAGACAAGTTAATAAGAAAACCATACCCACAATTAAGACTTCCCTCCCCTATGGCCGGTTTTTGGGGGAGGGTTGTCTCCCATTTATTTTTTTTTTTCTTTTTCAAATGTACTTGTAGATATTTGTTGTGTAATTTGTAAGATTTTTGTATAAATGTGTAAGTTAAAGTAAATGGTAATTTGTGGTACAAGTAAGTTTTTGGTAGCTCAAAATAGATTGTATTGAGGTGATAAAAAATTGTAAAAATACTTTCCTCGTGAAAATCGGGTGATAAAATAATTATCGTATAATTTTAAGAAAAACGACGTAATAATTAAATGTTAACGATTAAAATACCAAATAAATGTGGAACACTAGGAAAACTAAAAATATAGTTTTTATGAACTAAATGTAAGTTTAAAAATACCTCGGGATCATTTTTGAAAATAACGGGTTAAATAATCAAAATAAAAACTCACGCGATAAAAATTATTAAACATAAAAATCACGCGTTGAAGGGTGAAATGAAATGTCGTGCATGAACTAATGAAATGCACATGATGTCAATGAAATGTAGACTACTCATAGTCCATATGGAATGTACGTGATGTCATGATCATGAATTCGCCGCTAAACCTCCAAGGTTACGCGAATTTGAAGCAAGTAAACCAAGTTCACTAAAATGTTGAAATAATGAAACATGAACGGTGTCGAGAAATGACCTGAAAGTACGGATTGTCACATTCGCCCATCCAAAAAGGAATTCAGTCCCTGAATTCAAACGTTGTTAGGTCTAACGGTGTCGGCGAAAAGATGTGGATACTTGCGTCGCATCTGGTCTTCCCGTTCCCAAGTAAACTCAGGACCTCGACGAGAATTCCAACGAACTTTCACAATAGGAATACGACTCTGTTTCAACTGCTTGACCTCGCGGTCCATGATTTCTACAGGTTCTTCCACAAAGTTGAGTTTGTCGTCAATATGAACTTCGTCCAATGGAATAACGAGCGATTCGTCTGAAAGACACTTCTTCAAGTTTGAAACATGAAACGTGTTGTGCACATGACTAAGTTCTGACGGAAGATCAAGTCGATAAGCTACCGGACCAACTCGGCTCAAAATCTTGAATGGTCCAATGTATCTCGGGTTTAACTTTCCACGTTTTCCAAAACGTACCACGCCTTTCCAAGGCGATACTTTCAACATAACTTTGTCGCCCACTTGAAATTCCAAATCCTTGCGTCTAACATCCGCATAACTTTTCTGTCGACTCCTTGCAGTTCTAAGTCGATCACGAATCTGAACAATTTTCTCGGTGGTTTCCCGTACCATTTCTGGGCCGGTGAGTTGTGCGTCTCCTACCTCGGCCCAACAAACAGGTGATCGGCACTTACGACCATAGAGTGCCTCGAATGGTGCCATCTTGATACTGGTGTGGTAACTATTGTTGTACGAGAATTCAATCAATGGCAAATGGTTAGCCCAACCATTGCCAAAATCAATGACACATGCCCTCAGCATGTCTTCTAATGTTTGAATGGTCCTTTCACTTTGACCATCGGTTTGTGGGTGATATGCTGTGCTCATCTCTAATCTGGTTCCGAATGAATCTTGCAATGAATTCCAAAAGTTTGAAGTGAATCGACTATCTCTGTCGGAAATGATAGAAATTGGTGCTCCGTGCCTCGAGACTATTTCTTTGACATAAAGTCTAGTGAGTTGTTCCATGGAATAAGTCTCTCTAATCGGTATGAAATGAGCTGACTTGGTAAGGCGATCAACGATTACCCAAATAGCGTCGTAACCTCCCGATGTCTTGGGAAGTTTCGTAACAAAGTCCATTGTAATACGTTCCCATTTCCATTGAGGAATTTCTGGTTGTTGGAGCAATCCTGACGGCTTCTGGTATTCGACTTTTACCTTAGCACAGGTAAGACATTTGCTAACGTACGTGGCAATCTCCGCTTTCATGTTCGGCCACCAATAAAGCTTCTTAAGATCTTGATACATCTTATCCGATCCTGGATGAATAGAATACTTCGACTTATGCGACTCATGCATAATCAATTCTCGTATTCCGCCATACAATGGAACCCACATTCTATCTTTGAAACATAGTACTCCATCTGCTCTCTTCACAAAACCATTTGCGTTCTCGGGCATACCATAAAGCTTTTCACTTGGTCGATTTTCCTCCTTAAGTGCTTCGACTTGTGCTTCACGGATTTTCGATGGTAAAGGAGAAATAATTGTCATTCCCAATGATCGAACTCTTAAAGGTTTAGGCCTCTCTTTCCGACTAAGAGCATCAGCCACAACATTGGCTTTTCCCGGGTGATACTTGATTTCACAATCGTAGTCGCTGAGTAACTCCAACCAACGACGTTGCCTCATGTTAAGTTCCTTTT
>BPTQ01000003.1:13004853-13052954 GCA_019973895.1 Chrysanthemum seticuspe | reverse complement strand
TGAGAGGTATTTACCCCAACCATTGCCGAAATCGATCACGTGGACACGCAGCATGTCCTTAAAAGTTTGGATGTCCTTTCACTCCAGCCAACAGTCTGTGGATGATACCCAGTGCTCATACCAAGACTTGTTCCTATGGTTATTGGAGTGATGACCAGAAATTTGATGTGAAACGATTATCAGATTAGAGGTGATAGAAATCGGCACTCTAGAATGTACAACAGTCTCCTCCACGTGTGAGTGAGCAAAGTTGTCCATAGTGTCCGTTTCTTTGATTAGCAGGAACCGAGTAGGTTTGGTGACACAACCAACAATTACCTAGATGGAGGTGCGGAATTCACTTCCAGGTTTCAATTCGAAATACAGCATCCCAAACATTTTGTAGAGTGACCACAGAATGGTTTGTTAGAAAGTAGAAAGGCGTTTGAAAGACAATAACGGCAGGGCTCAATATATCATAATGAGGTAGCAAGAATCACAGATATTCCCAAAGGGCGAGCGAAGGATTAGACGTCAGCTTCAAGGATCGCGGTTCAAGTTACTCCTTAAAGTCTTAAGGTTTCTGTTGGGCCAACAGAATCTCCGTCGAAAAAAGAGAGTTAAGCAGATTCAGAGTACGACTCTGGAGGAAAGCATTAATTACAACTAGCAATCAATAGATTGATTCCCTAGTGCACTTAATACTTAACGCAGAAAGATACAGCATTCAGATCCAACGTCATAATTTCCAAAAGAAATTCGGCTACCAATCGATATCAAATCAAATTCTAAATACAATTGAACGACGATGGTTCCAAAAAGTTATGCTAAAAGCATACACATCGATAGAGCGCAAGGTGCAACATCAATGGAATAATCATTGATCGAAGATAAGGCTTGGAGTAGAGGCGTCTACAACAAGACCAAAATAAAACCACGAGAATAAACGAACCCATTTTCACCATAGGAACTAAAATCGCATAATCTAACAACCCAAATTCAACGTAGCCAAAACCGATTCCAAATATTCCAAGAAGCCCGATGAGCTTATTACAACTTCACGCAACCCAAATGCAAATTTGTGACCAATCTGGTCTAACCTGACCCGATGCGAAACAAGATCTTACAGTTCCAACGATTCCAAAAATAATCCGAAGTCAAATAATGATTAAACGGCGACGAATAGCGATTCATAACAAAGGAAGGATATCGCGATAAACAAGAATTTGTGATGCCAGTGTGTTGTGTGTTGTGTGTGACGGAAAAGCTTTTATAAAATTCATGTTCGTATACACACACCAAAACTTTTCCATTTCTCGAAATCAAACCAAAAACCAACCGGACATAATTCTATTATAACTACTCCAAGTATCGCAAAATTCACCTCTGAGTCGGACATAGGTGATTAGGCTATGTCCCACTGTCCCTGGTTGAATATAGGTGATCAGGCTATATTCACCCGAGGTTCAATGAATTTTGATATACTTGACTTAGTTACTCTAGCCTCATGTCTTTCACTTTCCAAAAATCCATTTTCAAAAGATTAAAACAAGTGTCCACACGCGAGGACGAGTGATGAGATCATGCAGGGAAAGAGACGCAACGCTACAACATATACGATGCGTAAACATAAGTATGTCGAAGATACTTATAACAGATAGCGAAAGATAAATAGATATACTATCCCATAGTAAGGCACACATCTCATCAAATATATCAGCAATCAAAGTCACAAGTGAGGCATCAGCTTGGCAGGCAGGCACGTGTCGGTCATAGGGTTAAATTTTCATAAAAGTGGTTATAGTCTAGGTTTTGAAAATTACCTAGTTCTCTATAACCTAGGCTCTGATACCAATCTGTAACACCCCCAAAATCGGGTTTTAGCGGAAGCATACAAGTTTTGGGTGCTACTAATCGGTATCACAACACAAGCATAGAGTAAAAGGTTTTTCTTAAGAAAATTCATTTATTTAATAAAATCAATGTTTACAATAAGATTTAATGCGGAAATAGGCCCATAATAAATAAGCGGTCCCCAAATACAAATATCAGAGTCGTCTATGACCATGCCATGCCATTGCCCAAGCGCCTCCAAAAGTAAACAATAGCCTCAATACCTGAGAATACACGCTAAAAGTGTCAACACGAGGTTGGTGAGTTCATAGGTTTTCATAAAAGTATTGCGAGTTCAAAAGATCCTTTCGATCATTGTGGCGCCCACAATGTCGCGAAAACAAGGTTTACCTTTAAGCAAAAGCATAGAAAAGTGGACCACAAGGTTTTCAAGTGCAAATCATTTCTCATAAACAAGTCAAATTTAATCAAGGCATACCCTGCCTAATTCATAGTATCAAAACATTTATCCGCAAAATAGTTCATAAACAACCACTTGGACCATATAAAAATCAAACACTACAACGAATATAGTGTCACGCAAGCTTAACTATTACGCAGGCTAAGTCATGAAACCATCACTAGATAGCACGAGCCGTGACTATCTCTAAACACATTAACAAACGACATGTTATACGTCCCCCACATGAGCCATGTTGGTCGGACGGGGTGGCCATTCCCAATAGATCTATCCATAACATTCGCACCATCCTGAGCCAGGATGTAACAATTCATAACAACGCTTGGGTTTCTAACCTTAACCTAGCACGTAATAGCTCACAAAAACATTTTCAGGTCCAATCCAAAATAGTTCAAGCACTTGTGTCCACATAAAACATATTTAAACCATATCACGCATTTCATCAAACCAAGTAACAATCATTTATTCAAATAAATTGAACATTTGCATTTAATAAAAACGAGCATGTATTCTCCCCCAAAACAGTTTAAAAGCAAGTAAAAGTAGGGGCCATGAACTCACCTCGAAGCGAAGCAACGCAAGAATCACAACTAACAAGACTGGCATCAAAGAGCAAACACAACCAAATCATGAAGGAAGGCACGTTGACATCCAAAGAGTACAAGTACATCGGTACTACATCGTCAAGACCTAATAGTATACGTATTATCTCAAAATACGTCTGAAAAAGTAAGATAATATAATATCCGAAAGACAACGTGTCTTAGTTTTCGTGGAATACTCATGTCAAACGTTTCCAAAAATTCCAGTATCAATATCTCAAAAAGTTTAGTTTTAACGTTTCGTGTGGTGGTAAGAGGACATAGACCCGACATACAACTCACGCCAAAAGTATAATATGCATCCAGACATAACTCACACCAAACGTAACTCACGTCAAAACATAATATATATCCCAATATATTATGAGGAATGGTCGAGAAGAATTGACCAAGACTCAACTCGAGTAGACAACGACCAGAAAGAAGTCGGGGAACTTGATGAGTGTGTAAATACTCATCATTTTTGTACAAAATAAACTGCAAAATCATCTGAAAACACTCAGAAACACATCAAAATGATCAAAATATCACAAATCAGTGTTTTATGTGTTTTAAAATGCAAAAATATCAAAATCAGATGAAAAACATATCAAATTTGCAAAAATTGCAGTTTTAGTCCCCCAAGTTTCAAAAGTTGTCAAAAACAGTCCCTGAGCATATAATTTCAAAAGTAAAGTCACCAAAGGTCCTTTTAAAATCATAAGTTGTCAAGTTTAGTCCTTTGGTGAAAAATATCAAAAAGTTTGAGAAATTACAAGTTTAGTCCTTCAAGTTTGAATTTTGGCAGAAATGGCCCCTGGAAATTAGAAATTGTCAAGTTTGGTCCCTGTACTTTTGAAGCTTGTCACTTTTAACCCTTGGATAAACTTTGATGAAATGGCAGAAGTGGTCCCCTAATTTTCAGAAATTGCAAAATGGGTCCTTATGTATTATTAAACCCTTTTTGACCCCTTGGACCCCTGCCAGCCTTTAGACCCCCTGTCAATATGCATTTGACCCCCTTCATAATATAATATCTGGTCAAACCATCAGTCAAACAACCACACCCCTTCCCCTTTCCCTGTTTTCCCTCCCTTTGTCTGCAAACCCAGCCACCAATGCAACCACCCCAGCTCACAATCTCACCTCCATGTCCCCCCCCCCACCTCAACTAACTTCCAAGGATCAATTAATGCACCCCTTACCCACCATATCAACCCCAACTGTTGAAATCCAAAATTGGCGCCAAAATCCGTTTCAAAGGCCAAGATTAATTTTAAGCCATCCAATGGCTGAGGATGGTGGGATCTTTTCAGAAGAGAGAGACAAAGAGATTGGGATATAAAAAGGAGCATTTGGAAGCAAGAAAAAGGAGTCTTGTAGTTTTTCATTTTTTACTTAAGTCGTTTTTATGTTAAATCTTTCAATTCAGTGTAAAACTTGTAATGTTCTGTTAAAGTGTATTAACTTTAAGTATTTAAATGTATTGAAACTGATTCCAAGTACCAATTTCAGTTTAATGTTATAATCCTCAGTTTATGTCACTGTTGAAATTTCCAAAGTTAAAATTTCATTTAAAAGCTTTATAAATCTCATCTATCAGCTTCAATAAGCTTAAATGAGCTTGTGAAAGCCTTATACAAGCTCACATTCAAGTTTCCACTCATTATGATCCTTGGTCAACAAAAGTTAAACAGGGTCAAAAATGGGAATGCAGATGGACATGGGTTGATGCAGAGGTGGATTGGGTTGTTTTGGATTCATTTGGGGTGATATTAAATAGATTAGTGGTTCATGGTTCATGGTTTCAAGCTATAGCAGCTTTGGACTTTAGTAAGTAATTTTCACAAATTCTTGCATTTACTGTTTTTGTAGTATTAATCTGCTCAAATCTGTCTTTACAGTAGTGTTTAGGTTAAGTAAACTTAGATTGATCATAAGTACAAGTTGGTTAAGAGTTTGGGTCAGTTTAAGCTCATAACAGTTTACAAAGGAGTGTTTGGGTTTACTGATTTATCTGTCATAATGGTCTATTCAGCAGTTAAGTCCTAGTGGTTCATGTTTATTAAGTTTATTTGAGTTCATTTGGTTCTTAGGTTGGGTCTGCAACATCACCAAGTCAACATTAGATCACAACTATCTCTACTGATTCACTGTTGTGGATTTGGAGTTGCATAATCTCTTTTTGTGTTCAAAAGTGTTAAAAAAAAAGCTTGCATTACACTTATTACATCATATAACATCTATCTCAGTGATAAAAATTGGATCCAAAGTTGGATAAAGTCAACTTTTCATTTTTAGTTCAAAAGTCAAAATATGAAAATCATGTTTTGGATCAACTGAAAGGGATTTTTCTTGGATTCATTTTTAAGCCTAAATCAGTGAAACTTGGTATTTTAGAAACTTCAACTGGTCCTCTTTCTTATCAGTATTTTTGTGAAATTTTACCAACTTTTTAGAAGCTTCAAACAAGCCCTTCTTTTAGGCCCATATTGCCCTGCTCCATGAGCTCAGTACACTGAGCTTTTTCTCAGTTCTTGCAGCTAGTACACAGAGCTCATAAGAGCTTATCATGGTCTAATTTTTGGCACAATTAATCTCAACCAGGTCTACTTTAGGTTGCAATTTTCAGTTTTCATTTTGAGCTTATTTTTAAGCTTGTACTTGTGTCTTAAGTTGGTACCCAGAAACTGCTTTTTAACTTTTAGCTCATTCATCAAATCTGTTGTACCTTGCATATCAGTGGTATTAGCTTGTTGAAACTTGTTCCATTTTAGTTATTTTAGCTTATCATAGCTTGTGTATCAGTTTGGTAGCCTTTGGAGTGCATTTGCTTAATTAAGTGCTTATTTCAATAAGCACTTCCATAGCAGTTTCAAATTCATCCACATAAGCACTTGTTTTTCCAATTTTCCTAGATTCCTAATATTATTTTAGACTTTTCCTGAAATTTTCAGATTTTTCTAAGTTGTTTTGCTATTTTTCTTAATTTAAACTAGTTTTTAAGCATTTTTAATTAGCTTTTAATACAAAAAATTAAGAAAAGCTTCAAAAAAATAATTTTTCAATTTTCTTAGGTTTAGATAAATATAAAAAGTAAAAAAAGTAATTTTCCATATTTTTCATAGTTTATTTTGTAATTTTTAGTAATTTAATTAGTTTTAAATAGTTTAAAATTCCTAGAAAATAGAAAATTAATCAGAAAAATACAAAAATAGTTTTGAAAATTCTAGTTTGATATTTTAGACTTTTCCATTTCATAATTTTATTTTTCTAGCTTTATTTCCTAATTTCTTGTATTTTAGGTAATTATTTAATAGTTAAAAATAGTTTTTAATTAATAATAATTAATTAATTAGTTATAAAAATAATTTTCTTTTTCTAATAATTTTCTTTTATCATTAGGTTTGTAAAAATATCACTTTCATATTTTTAGGGTTAATATTGATTAAGTTTCACGTTTTTATTTGTACGTCGCGTAGATTTTAATTTCAGTTTTATAAAAACATAAAAACAAAAACATCATTTTAATTATAGTGATAGCGTTTATTTAATAGATTTTATCTTTTTAATTTCCTTTAATTTGCATTTAAGCCGTTTTAATTTGTTGGCTTTTTCTGTAGTTATAATATTATCACAAATCCCTTTTCTGTTCAAATTTCCCGATCACTAAACGTTTGATAATCCATTGCACAACTCGCTGGGACATAACGACCCGGGGAAACACTATACTCCTCAGATCTTCATTGCATTCGTGCTTAAGCAGTTTTAAGCTGGTTACGGTCCGCCATTCACAAGTGGCGGGCTTGTGTGATTTAGCTTGACTGTTTGGCACGCATCAAATTTTTGGCGCCGCTGCCGGGGAGCTGTGCGGCTTATCTTCCGTCTAGCAGATTAGTGATTTGGATATTCACTCTTTGTTCATACCATCCATCTGTATATGTTTGTATTTTCTTATAAAATCAAAAATCCAAAAATATTTTCAGTCTTTGTTTTTGCATCATGTCTATCCAAAAATCCAAAAATATCCATCTTTACCCTCTCACATATTTGATTCTTCATCCCTACCCCTCTGAAAACCTTTGATTCTATCTATGTCTTATCCTCACCCTCTTGGTTGTCAATGGTGTGGTGGTCCTTATAATGGTGGCAATTGCCCCAGTTGTAGCATGGTGGAATCAGGAAACGGGTCTGTCTATAACCAGGATCCCTATTCCTACCATAACACGACTGATTTATTCCATCAACTACCACACTGTGAGACTCAGCAGTTTTACTGTTGTGAGTACTGTGGTGGTTCACACTCCAGTTCTGATTGTCAATCGGGAAACACGCTTGTCTATGAGCAGGTTCCTGATACCAATTATGACTACAACACATACCACTCACAACCACATCAGTTTTACTGTTGTGAGTATTGTGGAGGTCCTCACTCTAGCTCGGATTGTCAAACAGGGAACCCAATTCCTTGTAACAATTACGACTCTTCATATCAAGACCAACCTCCACAGTACCAAATGATTCAAGCGACTCCTCATGAAACTACGACAGACCTTCTACTGAAGACTCTGGAGTTATTAAAAGAACTTAAGGAGGAGTCGGCTATGTCCTCCCAAGATAATCCAAATGAGAAATCCATGGAAGTTTTGTTAGCCGAAGAGCGGGCTGCTAAATTAGATTCCCAAATTGCCTTTGAACAATCTATTAGGGAATCAATTGCAAAAGAAAAAGCGGCCAAATCTAGCTCTCGATTCCGTTTCATTCCTGATGACGATGATGATGAAGATATCCTTGATATCCTACAATTTTATAACGGTTCATCAAGTTCATCAGTTGAAATTCCTTCCATGAAAAGTCAGGGAGAAAAGACTATGATGGAATTACTAGCAGAAGAACAAATGTTAAGTATAAAACATATGTATGCTAGTCCTTCTAAACTCCCTCAGTCTATTGTTATCACACCCGAAGCTCCCACTCACTCTCTGAACATGGGGGATGAGCATCTTGACACTGTTCCTGAAAAGGAATCGGACGAATTCATAAAGTCTAGTGTTGAGAACCTTGTCCCAATCCCAAGAGAGTCACAGGGAATTCTCGAGCATCTGTGTGATATTCCTTTCCCTCTTGAGTGTTCTCAAGATCATTTTGAAACTTTCTCTGATCTTAGCGACGATTGTGCTTCCTATGGAGACATCGAGTACATTGAGGCATCACTTCCACAATCTGATGTTGATCCCCTTCTTGAGGAGTTCTCCGGTGAACTCACTCACATCAATCCACTCTTTGATTTCGAAGCCGATCTGGGAGAGACTGAAAGTCTCATTGATAATGATCGTTCACTCACTTCTTATCCCAACAGTCCAATAGAGAATGTTGATCACTTTGTTCCCGAAACATTCAAAGCTACTTTCACCAATCCTCTATTTGAATTCGACTCTGAATTCACTTCAATTTCTGAGAATCCACTCTTTGATGCTCAGATTGAGGATAGTGATGAGCCCACAATGGAACAAGAGTTCACAATTTCACCTCATGTGAATGATTCTCTTCATAAAGAGTTCTCCGGTGAACTCTCTCATGACATATCTCCTCCGGAACATGATCATTTCTATTTTGATCTTGAGGATGATATTAGCTTGGAGGAAGGTGTACTCTATCGTATGAGTTTGCTTATTGATGATACTACCTTCACCCTTCCTATTGATACGTCTACATTTGAGGATGAAGAATGGATCTTGATTGTTATCAAGACCTTTCTTCCTTTCCTCAAATATCTTGTGATTTCCCTTCATCTTCACTCCTTCGGGAATGAAGACACTATCTTTGACCCCGGCATTTTCACTTACCATTTTTGAGCTGGGTCTGTCTGTATGTATATCTCATCGGTGTGGAACTTTCACGTGCTTTAAATGTTTGTCCAAACATTTTAAATGAAAGTCCGATGGAGATTGTTTCTTCCACTTTGCTTCCCCATGAACCAATGAATTCGGGGTCGAGTCAAGCTAGCGACTCGGTAATCAAAAACAGTAGCTTAACATGGGTTTTCACCCGTGTGTCCCACCCTAGTGTGGGGGAGTTACCCCACATATTATATATATATATATAAGTAAGTTCCAAAAAAAAAAAAAAAAAAAAAAAATTCTTTCTAAATAATGGCCGTAGTATTTCCCTTTTACGTTCTTTGTTTCGGCATAACCGCCGGTACTTTGAATATTGAGGGCAATATTCATTTCTAAGTGTGGGGGGGAATTCTCACGAATTTTGTCATATAATTATACCAATTCCCCCGTTTTTGGCCAAATTTTTTTTTGGAGTAAGTGTTTTTACACTTTCTCATTTGGTTATCAGTCCGCCATGTCTATAAGACAAAAGGATTGGCTAATCCAGGAGCAAACGGCTCTTGGTAAATATTTCTCAAATCCGTTTATATGGCTTGCAATTTGCCCAAAATTGTATGGTATTCAGCTCACCATATCCTAAAAAGTGAAGAGTTGGCTAGCCCGCAAGTTTATGGCTTATGGTAAAGGCAGTGGAAAATCCATAATTGGTAATCAGCTCACCAAAGATAATATTGATAATTTATCTAAGAGTTGGCTAGTCCAGAAGGGTACGGCTTCTGGTAAAGACAAAATCAAATCCGTTGAAAGCTGGTGGTTTGCTCAAAATCACATGGTTATCGGTGTACCATGGTTCTTACTTGAACTGAAACATTTGGCTACTCCAGAAGTAATGGCTTTTGGTAAAGAGATTAAAATCCATTATGTTTTCTCAAATCATTGCTAGGGACTAGCAATATCTCAGTGTGGGGGATTGATGAGTGTGTAAATACTCATCATTTTTGTACAAAATAAACTGCAAAATCATCTGAAAACACTCAGAAACACATCAAAATGATCAAAATATCACAAATCAGTGTTTTATGTGTTTTAAAATGCAAAAATATCAAAATCAGATGAAAAACATATCAAATTTGCAAAAATTGCAGTTTTAGTCCCCCAAGTTTCAAAAGTTGTCAAAAACAGTCCCTGAGCATATAATTTCAAAAGTAAAGTCACCAAAGGTCCTTTTAAAATCATAAGTTGTCAAATTTAGTCCTTTGGTGAAAAATATCAAAAAGTTTGAGAAATTACAAGTTTAGTCCTTCAAGTTTGAATTTTGGCAGAAATGGCCCCTGGAAATTAGAAATTGTCAAGTTTGGTCCCTATACTTTTGAAGCTTGTCACTTTTAACCCTTGGATAAACTTTGATGAAATGGCAGAAGTGGTCCCCTAATTTTCAGAAATTGCAAAATGGGTCCTTATGTATTATTAAACCCTTTTTGACCCCTTGGACCCCTGCCAGCCTTTGGACCCCCTGTCAATATGAATTTGACCCCCTTCATATTATAATATCTGGTCAAACCATCAGTCAAACAACCACACCCCTTCCCCTTTCCCTGTTTTCCCTCCCTTTGTCTGCAAACCCAGCCACCAATGCAACCACCCCAGCTCACAATCTCACCTCCATGTCCCCCCCCCCCCACCTCAACTAACTTCCAAGGATCAATTAATGCACCCCTTACCCACCATATCAACCCCAACTGTTGAAATCCAAAATTGGCGCCAAAATCCGTTTCAAAGGCCAAGATTAATTTTAAGCCATCCAATGGCTGAGGATGGTGGGATCTTTTCAGAAGAGAGAGACAAAGAGATTGGGATATAAAAAGGAGCATTTGGAAGCAAGAAAAAGGAGTCTTGTAGTTTTTCATTTTTTACTTAAGACGTTTTTATGTTAAATCTTTCAATTCAGTGTAAAACTTGTAATGTTCTGTTAAAGTGTATTAACTTTAAGTATTTAAATGTATTGAAACTGATTCCAAGTACCAATTTCAGTTTAATGTTATAATCCTCAGTTTATGTCACTGTTGAAATTTCCAAAGTTAAAATTTCATTTAAAAGCTTTATAAATCTCATCTATCAGCTTCAATAAGCTTAAATGAGCTTGTGAAAGCCTTATACAAGCTCACATTCAAGTTTCCACTCATTATGATCCTTGGTCAACAAAAGTTAAACAGGGTCAAAAATGGGAATGCAGATGGACATGGGTTGATGCAGAGGTGGATTGGGTTGTTTTGGATTCATTTGGGGTAATATTAAATAGATTAGTGGTTCATGGTTCATGGTTTCAAGCTATAGCAGCTTTGGACTTTAGTAAGTAATTTTCACAAATTCTTGCATTTACTGTTTTTGTAGTATTAATCTGCTCAAATCTGTCTTTACAGTAGTGTTTAGGTTAAGTAAACTTAGATTGATCATAAGTACAAGTTGGTTAAGAGTTTGGGTCAGTTTAAGCTCATAACAGTTTACAAAGGAGTGTTTGGGTTTACTGATTTATCTGTCATAATGGTCTATTCAGCAGTTAAGTCCTAGTGGTTCATGTTTATTAAGTTTATTTGAGTTCATTTGGTTCTTAGGTTGGGCCTGCAACATCACCAAGTCAACATTAGATCACAACTATCTCTACTGATTCACTGTTGTGGATTTGGAGTTGCATAATCTCTTTTTGTGTTCAAAAGTGTTAAAAAAAAAGCTTGCATTACACTTATTACATCATATAACATCTATCTCAGTGATAAAAATTGGATCCAAAGTTGGATAAAGTCAACTTTTCATTTTTAGTTCAAAAGTCAAAATATGAAAATCATGTTTTGGATCAACTGAAAGGGATTTTTCTTGGATTCATTTTTAAGCCTAAATCAGTGAAACTTGGTATTTTAGAAACTTCAACTGGTCCTCTTTCTTATCAGTATTTTTGTGAAATTTTACCAACTTTTTAGAAGCTTCAAACAAGCCCTTCTTTTAGGCCCATATTGCCCTGCTCCATGAGCTCAGTACACTGAGCTTTTTCTCAGTTCTTGCAGCTAGTACACAGAGCTCATAAGAGCTTATCATGGTCTAATTTTTGGCACAATTAATCTCAACCAGGTCTACTTTAGGTTGCAATTTTCAGTTTTCATTTTGAGCTTATTTTTAAGCTTGTACTTGTGTCTTAAGTTGGTACCCAGAAACTGCTTTTTAACTTTTAGCTCATTCATCAAATCTGTTGTACCTTGCATATCAGTGGTATTAGCTTGTTGAAACTTGTTCCATTTTAGTTATTTTAGCTTATCATAGCTTGTGTATCAGTTTGGTAGCCTTTGGAGTGCATTTGCTTAATTAAGTGCTTATTTCAATAAGCACTTCCATAGCAGTTTCAAATTCATCCACATAAGCACTTGTTTTTCCAATTTTCCTAGATTCCTAATATTATTTTAGACTTTTCCTGAAATTTTCAGATTTTTCTAAGTTGTTTTGCTATTTTTCTTAATTTAAACTAGTTTTTAAGCATTTTTAATTAGCTTTTAATACAAAAAATTAAGAAAAGCTTCAAAAAAATAATTTTTCAATTTTCTTAGGTTTAGATAAATATAAAAAGTAAAAAAAGTAATTTTCCATATTTTTCATAGTTTATTTTGTAATTTTTAGTAATTTAATTAGTTTTAAATAGTTTAAAATTCCTAGAAAATAGAAAATTAATCAGAAAAATACAAAAATAGTTTTGAAAATTCTAGTTTGATATTTTAGACTTTTCCATTTCATAATTTTATTTTTCTAGCTTTATTTCCTAATTTCTTGTATTTTAGGTAATTATTTAATAGTTAAAAATAGTTTTTAATTAATAATAATTAATTAATTAGTTATAAAAATAATTTTCTTTTTCTAATAATTTTCTTTTATCATTAGGTTTGTAAAAATATCACTTTCATATTTTTAGGGTTAATATTGATTAAGTTTCACGTTTTTATTTGTACGTCGCGTAGATTTTAATTTCAGTTTTATAAAAACATAAAAACAAAAACATCATTTTAATTATAGTGATAGCGTTTATTTAATAGATTTTATCTTTTTAATTTCCTTTAATTTGCATTTAAGCCGTTTTAATTTGTTGGCTTTTTCTGTAGTTATAATATTATCACAAATCCCTTTTCTGTTCAAATTTCCCGATCACTAAACGTTTGATAATCCATTGCACAACTCGCTGGGACATAACGACCCGGGGAAACACTATACTCCTCAGATCTTCATTGCATTCGTGCTTAAGCAGTTTTAAGCTGGTTACGGTCCGCCATTCACAAGTGGCGGGCTTGTGTGATTTAGCTTGACTGTTTGGCACGCATCAAATTTTTGGCGCCGCTGCCGGGGAGCTGTGCGGCTTATCTTCCGTCTAGCAGATTAGTGATTTGGATATTCACTCTTTGTTCATACCATCCATCTGTATATGTTTGTATTTTCTTATAAAATCAAAAATCCAAAAATATTTTCAGTCTTTGTTTTTGCATCATGTCTATCCAAAAATCCAAAAATATCCATCTTTACCCTCTCACATATTTGATTCTTCATCCCTACCCCTCTGAAAACCTTTGATTCTATCTATGTCTTATCCTCACCCTCTTGGTTGTCAATGGTGTGGTGGTCCTTATAATGGTGGCAATTGCCCCAGTTGTAGCATGGTGGAATCAGGAAACGGGTCTGTCTATAACCAGGATCCCTATTCCTACCATAACACGACTGATTTATTCCATCAACTACCACACTGTGAGACTCAGCAGTTTTACTGTTGTGAGTACTGTGGTGGTTCACACTCCAGTTCTGATTGTCAATCGGGAAACACGCTTGTCTATGAGCAGGTTCCTGATACCAATTATGACTACAACACATACCACTCACAACCACATCAGTTTTACTGTTGTGAGTATTGTGGAGGTCCTCACTCTAGCTCGGATTGTCAAACAGGGAACCCAATTCCTTGTAACAATTACGACTCTTCATATCAAGACCAACCTCCACAGTACCAAATGATTCAAGCGACTCCTCATGAAACTACGACAGACCTTCTACTGAAGACTCTGGAGTTATTAAAAGAACTTAAGGAGGAGTCGGCTATGTCCTCCCAAGATAATCCAAATGAGAAATCCATGGAAGTTTTGTTAGCCGAAGAGCGGGCTGCTAAATTAGATTCCCAAATTGCCTTTGAACAATCTATTAGGGAATCAATTGCAAAAGAAAAAGCGGCCAAATCTAGCTCTCGATTCCGTTTCATTCCTGATGACGATGATGATGAAGATATCCTTGATATCCTACAATTTTATAACGGTTCATCAAGTTCATCAGTTGAAATTCCTTCCATGAAAAGTCAGGGAGAAAAGACTATGATGGAATTACTAGCAGAAGAACAAATGTTAAGTATAAAACATATGTATGCTAGTCCTTCTAAACTCCCTCAGTCTATTGTTATCACACCCGAAGCTCCCACTCACTCTCTGAAAATGGGGGATGAGCATCTTGACACTGTTCCTGAAAAGGAATCGGACGAATTCATAAAGTCTAGTGTTGAGAACCTTGTCCCAATCCCAAGAGAGTCACAGGGAATTCTCGAGCATCTGTGTGATATTCCTTTCCCTCTTGAGTGTTCTCAAGATCATTTTGAAACTTTCTCTGATCTTAGCGACGATTGTGCTTCCTATGGAGACATCGAGTACATTGAGGCATCACTTCCACAATCTGATGTTGATCCCCTTCTTGAGGAGTTCTCCGGTGAACTCACTCACATCAATCCACTCTTTGATTTCGAAGCCGATCTGGGAGAGACTGAAAGTCTCATTGATAATGATCGTTCACTCACTTCTTATCCCAACAGTCCAATAGAGAATGTTGATCACTTTGTTCCCGAAACATTCAAAGCTACTTTCACCAATCCTCTATTTGAATTCGACTCTGAATTCACTTCAATTTCTGAGAATCCACTCTTTGATGCTCAGATTGAGGATAGTGATGAGCCCACAATGGAACAAGAGTTCACAATTTCACCTCATGTGAATGATTCTCTTCATAAAGAGTTCTCCGGTGAACTCTCTCATGACATATCTCCTCCGGAACATGATCATTTCTATTTTGATCTTGAGGATGATATTAGCTTGGAGGAAGGTGTACTCTATCGTATGAGTTTGCTTATTGATGATACTACCTTCACCCTTCCTCCTGATACGTCTACATTTGAGGATGAAGAATGGATCTTGATTGTTATCAAGACCTTTCTTCCTTTCCTCAAATATCTTGTGATTTCCCTTCATCTTCACTCCTTCGGGAATGAAGACACTATCTTTGACCCCGGCATTTTCACTTACCATTTTTGAGCTGGGTCTGTCTGTATGTATATCTCATCGGTGTGGAACTTTCACGTGCTTTAAATGTTTGTCCAAACATTTTAAATGAAAGTCCGATGGAGATTGTTTCTTCCACTTTGCTTCCCCATGAACCAATGAATTCGGGGTCGAGTCAAGCTAGCGACTCGGTAATCAAAAACAGTAGCTTAACATGGGTTTTCACCCGTGTGTCCCACCCTAGTGTGGGGGAGTTACCCCACATATTATATATATATATAAGTAAGTTCCAAAAAAAAAAAAAAAAAAAAAAAAAAAAAAAAAAAAAAATTCTTTCTAAATAATGGCCGTAGTATTTCCCTTTTACGTTCTTTGTTTCGGCATAACCGCCGGTACTTTGAATATTGAGGGCAATATTCATTTCTAAGTGTGGGGGGGAATTCTCACGAATTTTGTCATATAATTATACCAATTCCCCCGTTTTTGGCCAAATTTTTTTTTGGAGTAAGTGTTTTTACACTTTCTCATTTGGTTATCAGTCCGCCATGTCTATAAGACAAAAGGATTGGCTAATCCAGGAGCAAACGGCTCTTGGTAAATATTTCTCAAATCCGTTTATATGGCTTGCAATTTGCCCAAAATTGTATGGTATTCAGCTCACCATATCCTAAAAAGTGAAGAGTTGGCTAGCCCGCAAGTTTATGGCTTGTGGTAAAGGCAGTGGAAAATCCATAATTGGTAATCAGCTCACCAAAGATAATATTGATAATTTATCTAAGAGTTGGCTAGTCCAGAAGGGTACGGCTTCTGGTAAAGACAAAATCAAATCCGTTGAAAGCTGGTGGTTTGCTCAAAATCACATGGTTATCGGTGTACCATGGTTCTTACTTGAACTGAAACATTTGGCTACTCCAGAAGTAATGGCTTTTGGTAAAGAGATTAAAATCCATTATGTTTTCTCAAATCATTGCTAGGGACTAGCAATATCTCAGTGTGGGGGATTGATGAGTGTGTAAATACTCATCATTTTTGTACAAAATAAACTGCAAAATCATCTGAAAACACTCAGAAACACATCAAAATGATCAAAATATCACAAATCAGTGTTTTATGTGTTTTAAAATGCAAAAATATCAAAATCAGATGAAAAACATATCAAATTTGCAAAAATTGCAGTTTTAGTCCCCCAAGTTTCAAAAGTTGTCAAAAACAGTCCCTGAGCATATAATTTCAAAAGTAAAGTCACCAAAGGTCCTTTTAAAATCATAAGTTGTCAAATTTAGTCCTTTGGTGAAAAATATCAAAAAGTTTGAGAAATTACAAGTTTAGTCCTTCAAGTTTGAATTTTGGCAGAAATGGCCCCTGGAAATTAGAAATTGTCAAGTTTGGTCCCTGTACTTTTGAAGCTTGTCACTTTTAACCCTTGGATAAACTTTGATGAAATGGCAGAAGTGGTCCCCTAATTTTCAGAAATTGCAAAATGGGTCCTTATGTATTATTAAACCCTTTTTGACCCCTTGGACCCCTGCCAGCCTTTGGACCCCCTGTCAATATGCATTTGACCCCCTTCATAATATAATATCTGGTCAAACCATCAGTCAAACAACCACACCCCTTCCCCTTTCCCTGTTTTCCCTCCCTTTGTCTGCAAACCCAGCCACCAATGCAACCACCCCAGCTCACAATCTCACCTCCATGTCCCCCCCCCCCCACCTCAACTAACTTCCAAGGATCAATTAATGCACCCCTTACCCACCATATCAACCCCAACTGTTGAAATCCAAAATTGGCGCCAAAATCCGTTTCAAAGGCCAAGATTAATTTTAAGCCATCCAATGGCTGAGGATGGTGGGATCTTTTCAGAAGAGAGAGACAAAGAGATTGGGATATAAAAAGGAGCATTTGGAAGCAAGAAAAAGGAGCCTTGTAGTTTTTCATTTTTTACTTAAGACGTTTTTATGTTAAATCTTTCAATTCAGTGTAAAACTTGTAATGTTCTGTTAAAGTGTATTAACTTTAAGTATTTAAATGTATTGAAACTGATTCCAAGTACCAATTTCAGTTTAATGTTATAATCCTCAGTTTATGTCACTGTTGAAATTTCCAAAGTTAAAATTTCATTTAAAAGCTTTATAAATCTCATCTATCAGCTTCAATAAGCTTAAATGAGCTTGTGAAAGCCTTATACAAGCTCACATTCAAGTTTCCACTCATTATGATCCTTGGTCAACAAAAGTTAAACAGGGTCAAAAATGGGAATGCAGATGGACATGGGTTGATGCAGAGGTGGATTGGGTTGTTTTGGATTCATTTGGGGTGATATTAAATAGATTAGTGGTTCATGGTTCATGGTTTCAAGCTATAGCAGCTTTGGACTTTAGTAAGTAATTTTCACAAATTCTTGCATTTACTGTTTTTGTAGTATTAATCTGCTCAAATCTGTCTTTACAGTAGTGTTTAGGTTAAGTAAACTTAGATTGATCATAAGTACAAGTTGGTTAAGAGTTTGGGTCAGTTTAAGCTCATAACAGTTTACAAAGGAGTGTTTGGGTTTACTGATTTATCTGTCATAATGGTCTATTCAGCAGTTAAGTCCTAGTGGTTCATGTTTATTAAGTTTATTTGAGTTCATTTGGTTCTTAGGTTGGGCCTGCAACATCACCAAGTCAACATTAGATCACAACTATCTCTACTGATTCACTGTTGTGGATTTGGAGTTGCATAATCTCTTTTTGTGTTCAAAAGTGTTAAAAAAAAAGCTTGCATTACACTTATTACATCATATAACATCTATCTCAGTGATAAAAATTGGATCCAAAGTTGGATAAAGTCAACTTTTCATTTTTAGTTCAAAAGTCAAAATATGAAAATCATGTTTTGGATCAACTGAAAGGGATTTTTCTTGGATTCATTTTTAAGCCTAAATCAGTGAAACTTGGTATTTTAGAAACTTCAACTGGTCCTCTTTCTTATCAGTATTTTTGTGAAATTTTACCAACTTTTTAGAAGCTTCAAACAAGCCCTTCTTTTAGGCCCATATTGCCCTGCTCCATGAGCTCAGTACACTGAGCTTTTTCTCAGTTCTTGCAGCTAGTACACAGAGCTCATAAGAGCTTATCATGGTCTAATTTTTGGCACAATTAATCTCAACCAGGTCTACTTTAGGTTGCAATTTTCAGTTTTCATTTTGAGCTTATTTTTAAGCTTGTACTTGTGTCTTAAGTTGGTACCCAGAAACTGCTTTTTAACTTTTAGCTCATTCATCAAATCTGTTGTACCTTGCATATCAGTGGTATTAGCTTGTTGAAACTTGTTCCATTTTAGTTATTTTAGCTTATCATAGCTTGTGTATCAGTTTGGTAGCCTTTGGAGTGCATTTGCTTAATTAAGTGCTTATTTCAATAAGCACTTCCATAGCAGTTTCAAATTCATCCACATAAGCACTTGTTTTTCCAATTTTCCTAGATTCCTAATATTATTTTAGACTTTTCCTGAAATTTTCAGATTTTTCTAAGTTGTTTTGCTATTTTTCTTAATTTAAACTAGTTTTTAAGCATTTTTAATTAGCTTTTAATACAAAAAATTAAGAAAAGCTTCAAAAAAATAATTTTTCAATTTTCTTAGGTTTAGATAAATATAAAAAGTAAAAAAAGTAATTTTCCATATTTTTCATAGTTTATTTTGTAATTTTTAGTAATTTAATTAGTTTTAAATAGTTTAAAATTCCTAGAAAATAGAAAATTAATCAGAAAAATACAAAAATAGTTTTGAAAATTCTAGTTTGATATTTTAGACTTTTCCATTTCATAATTTTATTTTTCTAGCTTTATTTCCTAATTTCTTGTATTTTAGGTAATTATTTAATAGTTAAAAATAGTTTTTAATTAATAATAATTAATTAATTAGTTATAAAAATAATTTTCTTTTTCTAATAATTTTCTTTTATCATTAGGTTTGTAAAAATATCACTTTCATATTTTTAGGGTTAATATTGATTAAGTTTCACGTTTTTATTTGTACGTCGCGTAGATTTTAATTTCAGTTTTATAAAAACATAAAAACAAAAACATCATTTTAATTATAGTGATAGCGTTTATTTAATAGATTTTATCTTTTTAATTTCCTTTAATTTGCATTTAAGCCGTTTTAATTTGTTGGCTTTTTCTGTAGTTATAATATTATCACAAATCCCTTTTCTGTTCAAATTTCCCGATCACTAAACGTTTGATAATCCATTGCACAACTCGCTGGGACATAACGACCCGGGGAAACACTATACTCCTCAGATCTTCATTGCATTCGTGCTTAAGCAGTTTTAAGCTGGTTACGGTCCGCCATTCACAAGTGGCGGGCTTGTGTGATTTAGCTTGACTGTTTGGCACGCATCAAATTTTTGGCGCCGCTGCCGGGGAGCTGTGCGGCTTATCTTCCGTCTAGCAGATTAGTGATTTGGATATTCACTCTTTGTTCATACCATCCATCTGTATATGTTTGTATTTTCTTATAAAATCAAAAATCCAAAAAGATTTTCAGTCTTTGTTTTTGCATCATGTCTATCCAAAAATCCAAAAATATCCATCTTTACCCTCTCACATATTTGATTCTTCATCCCTACCCCTCTGAAAACCTTTGATTCTATCTATGTCTTATCCTCACCCTCTTGGTTGTCAATGGTGTGGTGGTCCTTATAATGGTGGCAATTGCCCCAGTTGTAGCATGGTGGAATCAGGAAACGGGTCTGTCTATAACCAGGATCCCTATTCCTACCATAACACGACTGATTTATTCCATCAACTACCACACTGTGAGACTCAGCAGTTTTACTGTTGTGAGTACTGTGGTGGTTCACACTCCAGTTCTGATTGTCAATCGGGAAACACGCTTGTCTATGAGCAGGTTCCTGATACCAATTATGACTACAACACATACCACTCACAACCACATCAGTTTTACTGTTGTGAGTATTGTGGAGGTCCTCACTCTAGCTCGGATTGTCAAACAGGGAACCCAATTCCTTGTAACAATTACGACTCTTCATATCAAGACCAACCTCCACAGTACCAAATGATTCAAGCGACTCCTCATGAAACTACGACAGACCTTCTACTGAAGACTCTGGAGTTATTAAAAGAACTTAAGGAGGAGTCGGCTATGTCCTCCCAAGATAATCCAAATGAGAAATCCATGGAAGTTTTGTTAGCCGAAGAGCGGGCTGCTAAATTAGATTCCCAAATTGCCTTTGAACAATCTATTAGGGAATCAATTGCAAAAGAAAAAGCGGCCAAATCTAGCTCTCGATTCCGTTTCATTCCTGATGACGATGATGATGAAGATATCCTTGATATCCTACAATTTTATAACGGTTCATCAAGTTCATCAGTTGAAATTCCTTCCATGAAAAGTCAGGGAGAAAAGACTATGATGGAATTACTAGCAGAAGAACAAATGTTAAGTATAAAACATATGTATGCTAGTCCTTCTAAACTCCCTCAGTCTATTGTTATCACACCCGAAGCTCCCACTCACTCTCTGAACATGGGGGATGAGCATCTTGACACTGTTCCTGAAAAGGAATCGGACGAATTCATAAAGTCTAGTGTTGAGAACCTTGTCCCAATCCCAAGAGAGTCACAGGGAATTCTCGAGCATCTGTGTGATATTCCTTTCCCTCTTGAGTGTTCTCAAGATCATTTTGAAACTTTCTCTGATCTTAGCGACGATTGTGCTTCCTATGGAGACATCGAGTACATTGAGGCATCACTTCCACAATCTGATGTTGATCCCCTTCTTGAGGAGTTCTCCGGTGAACTCACTCACATCAATCCACTCTTTGATTTCGAAGCCGATCTGGGAGAGACTGAAAGTCTCATTGATAATGATCGTTCACTCACTTCTTATCCCAACAGTCCAATAGAGAATGTTGATCACTTTGTTCCCGAAACATTCAAAGCTACTTTCACCAATCCTCTATTTGAATTCGACTCTGAATTCACTTCAATTTCTGAGAATCCACTCTTTGATGCTCAGATTGAGGATAGTGATGAGCCCACAATGGAACAAGAGTTCACAATTTCACCTCATGTGAATGATTCTCTTCATAAAGAGTTCTCCGGTGAACTCTCTCATGACATATCTCCTCCGGAACATGATCATTTCTATTTTGATCTTGAGGATGATATTAGCTTGGAGGAAGGTGTACTCTATCGTATGAGTTTGCTTATTGATGATACTACCTTCACCCTTCCTCCTGATACGTCTACATTTGAGGATGAAGAATGGATCTTGATTGTTATCAAGACCTTTCTTCCTTTCCTCAAATATCTTGTGATTTCCCTTCATCTTCACTCCTTCGGGAATGAAGACACTATCTTTGACCCCGGCATTTTCACTTACCATTTTTGAGCTGGGTCTGTCTGTATGTATATCTCATCGGTGTGGAACTTTCACGTGCTTTAAATGTTTGTCCAAACATTTTAAATGAAAGTCCGATGGAGATTGTTTCTTCCACTTTGCTTCCCCATGAACCAATGAATTCGGGGTCGAGTCAAGCTAGCGACTCGGTAATCAAAAACAGTAGCTTAACATGGGTTTTCACCCGTGTGTCCCACCCTAGTGTGGGGGAGTTACCCCACATATTATATATATATATATAAGTAAGTTCCAAAAAAAAAAAAAAAAAAAAAAAAAAAAAAATTCTTTCTAAATAATGGCCGTAGTATTTCCCTTTTACGTTCTTTGTTTCGGCATAACCGCCGGTACTTTGAATATTGAGGGCAATATTCATTTCTAAGTGTGGGGGGGAATTCTCACGAATTTTGTCATATAATTATACCAATTCCCCCGTTTTTGGCCAAAATTTTTTTGGAGTAAGTGTTTTTACACTTTCTCATTTGGTTATCAGTCCGCCATGTCTATAAGACAAAAGGATTGGCTAATCCAGGAGCAAACGGCTCTTGGTAAATATTTCTCAAATCCGTTTATATGGCTTGCAATTTGCCCAAAATTGTATGGTATTCAGCTCACCATATCCTAAAAAGTGAAGAGTTGGCTAGCCCGCAAGTTTATGGCTTGTGGTAAAGGCAGTGGAAAATCCATAATTGGTAATCAGCTCACCAAAGATAATATTGATAATTTATCTAAGAGTTGGCTAGTCCAGAAGGGTACGGCTTCTGGTAAAGACAAAATCAAATCCGTTGAAAGCTGGTGGTTTGCTCAAAATCACATGGTTATCGGTGTACCATGGTTCTTACTTGAACTGAAACATTTGGCTACTCCAGAAGTAATGGCTTTTGGTAAAGAGATTAAAATCCATTATGTTTTCTCAAATCATTGCTAGGGACTAGCAATATCTCAGTGTGGGGGATTGATGAGTGTGTAAATACTCATCATTTTTGTACAAAATAAACTGCAAAATCATCTGAAAACACTCAGAAACACATCAAAATGATCAAAATATCACAAATCAGTGTTTTATGTGTTTTAAAATGCAAAAATATCAAAATCAGATGAAAAACATATCAAATTTGCAAAAATTGCAGTTTTAGTCCCCCAAGTTTCAAAAGTTGTCAAAAACAGTCCCTGAGCATATAATTTCAAAAGTAAAGTCACCAAAGGTCCTTTTAAAATCATAAGTTGTCAAATTTAGTCCTTTGGTGAAAAATATCAAAAAGTTTGAGAAATTACAAGTTTAGTCCTTCAAGTTTGAATTTTGGCAGAAATGGCCCCTGGAAATTAGAAATTGTCAAGTTTGGTCCCTGTACTTTTGAAGCTTGTCACTTTTAACCCTTGGATAAACTTTGATGAAATGGCAGAAGTGGTCCCCTAATTTTCAGAAATTGCAAAATGGGTCCTTATGTATTATTAAACCCTTTTTGACCCCTTGGACCCCTGCCAGCCTTTGGACCCCCTGTCAATATGCATTTGACCCCCTTCATAATATAATATCTGGTCAAACCATCAGTCAAACAACCACACCCCTTCCCCTTTCCCTGTTTTCCCTCCCTTTGTCTGCAAACCCAGCCACCAATGCAACCACCCCAGCTCACAATCTCACCTCCATGTCCCCCCCCCCCCCACCTCAACTAACTTCCAAGGATCAATTAATGCACCCCTTACCCACCATATCAACCCCAACTGTTGAAATCCAAAATTGGCGCCAAAATCCGTTTCAAAGGCCAAGATTAATTTTAAGCCATCCAATGGCTGAGGATGGTGGGATCTTTTCAGAAGAGAGAGACAAAGAGATTGGGATATAAAAAGGAGCATTTGGAAGCAAGAAAAAGGAGCCTTGTAGTTTTTCATTTTTTACTTAAGACGTTTTTATGTTAAATCTTTCAATTCAGTGTAAAACTTGTAATGTTCTGTTAAAGTGTATTAACTTTAAGTATTTAAATGTATTGAAACTGATTCCAAGTACCAATTTCAGTTTAATGTTATAATCCTCAGTTTATGTCACTGTTGAAATTTCCAAAGTTAAAATTTCATTTAAAAGCTTTATAAATCTCATCTATCAGCTTCAATAAGCTTAAATGAGCTTGTGAAAGCCTTATACAAGCTCACATTCAAGTTTCCACTCATTATGATCCTTGGTCAACAAAAGTTAAACAGGGTCAAAAATGGGAATGCAGATGGACATGGGTTGATGCAGAGGTGGATTGGGTTGTTTTGGATTCATTTGGGGTGATATTAAATAGATTAGTGGTTCATGGTTCATGGTTTCAAGCTATAGCAGCTTTGGACTTTAGTAAGTAATTTTCACAAATTCTTGCATTTACTGTTTTTGTAGTATTAATCTGCTCAAATCTGTCTTTACAGTAGTGTTTAGGTTAAGTAAACTTAGATTGATCATAAGTACAAGTTGGTTAAGAGTTTGGGTCAGTTTAAGCTCATAACATTTTACAAAGGAGTGTTTGGGTTTACTGATTTATCTGTCATAATGGTCTATTCAGCAGTTAAGTCCTAGTGGTTCATGTTTATTAAGTTTATTTGAGTTCATTTGGTTCTTAGGTTGGGCCTGCAACATCACCAAGTCAACATTAGATCACAACTATCTCTACTGATTCACTGTTGTGGATTTGGAGTTGCATAATCTCTTTTTGTGTTCAAAAGTGTTAAAAAAAAAGCTTGCATTACACTTATTACATCATATAACATCTATCTCAGTGATAAAAATTGGATCCAAAGTTGGATAAAGTCAACTTTTCATTTTTAGTTCAAAAGTCAAAATATGAAAATCATGTTTTGGATCAACTGAAAGGGATTTTTCTTGGATTCATTTTTAAGCCTAAATCAGTGAAACTTGGTATTTTAGAAACTTCAACTGGTCCTCTTTCTTATCAGTATTTTTGTGAAATTTTACCAACTTTTTAGAAGCTTCAAACAAGCCCTTCTTTTAGGCCCATATTGCCCTGCTCCATGAGCTCAGTACACTGAGCTTTTTCTCAGTTCTTGCAGCTAGTACACAGAGCTCATAAGAGCTTATCATGGTCTAATTTTTGGCACAATTAATCTCAACCAGGTCTACTTTAGGTTGCAATTTTCAGTTTTCATTTTGAGCTTATTTTTAAGCTTGTACTTGTGTCTTAAGTTGGTACCCAGAAACTGCTTTTTAACTTTTAGCTCATTCATCAAATCTGTTGTACCTTGCATATCAGTGGTATTAGCTTGTTGAAACTTGTTCCATTTTAGTTATTTTAGCTTATCATAGCTTGTGTATCAGTTTGGTAGCCTTTGGAGTGCATTTGCTTAATTAAGTGCTTATTTCAATAAGCACTTCCATAGCAGTTTCAAATTCATCCACATAAGCACTTGTTTTTCCAATTTTCCTAGATTCCTAATATTATTTTAGACTTTTCCTGAAATTTTCAGATTTTTCTAAGTTGTTTTGCTATTTTTCTTAATTTAAACTAGTTTTTAAGCATTTTTAATTAGCTTTTAATACAAAAAATTAAGAAAAGCTTCAAAAAAATAATTTTTCAATTTTCTTAGGTTTAGATAAATATAAAAAGTAAAAAAAGTAATTTTCCATATTTTTCATAGTTTATTTTGTAATTTTTAGTAATTTAATTAGTTTTAAATAGTTTAAAATTCCTAGAAAATAGAAAATTAATCAGAAAAATACAAAAATAGTTTTGAAAATTCTAGTTTGATATTTTAGACTTTTCCATTTCATAATTTTATTTTTCTAGCTTTATTTCCTAATTTCTTGTATTTTAGGTAATTATTTAATAGTTAAAAATAGTTTTTAATTAATAATAATTAATTAATTAGTTATAAAAATAATTTTCTTTTTCTAATAATTTTCTTTTATCATTAGGTTTGTAAAAATATCACTTTCATATTTTTAGGGTTAATATTGATTAAGTTTCACGTTTTTATTTGTACGTCGCGTAGATTTTAATTTCAGTTTTATAAAAACATAAAAACAAAAACATCATTTTAATTATAGTGATAGCGTTTATTTAATATATTTTATCTTTTTAATTTCCTTTAATTTGCATTTAAGCCGTTTTAATTTGTTGGCTTTTTCTGTAGTTATAATATTATCACAAATCCCTTTTCTGTTCAAATTTCCCGATCACTAAACGTTTGATAATCCATTGCACAACTCGCTGGGACATAACGACCCGGGGAAACACTATACTCCTCAGATCTTCATTGCATTCGTGCTTAAGCAGTTTTAAGCTGGTTACGGTCCGCCATTCACAAGTGGCGGGCTTGTGTGATTTAGCTTGACTGTTTGGCACGCATCAGAACTAAAGACACATAACTATGCCAAGAAAGTAAGTTAATTGGTAAGTCTCGGTGTTTACCCATAATCCCCAAATAGCTTGCATAAAACAACTATGTTTTATAGTAATGATAAATTTGAATTTACAATTCATATAATAGAGGTTTTACTAGTTAAAAAAAACACTTGTTTCGATTCTCGGGTTTTATAACAATAAAAGAAATATTTGCATTTAAAAAAATATATAAGTTTAGAATGTTTTTATAAATTTCAGCATAACGCGTCCATTTATAAAACATCCCCAAGTCCTCATGACTTTAAATAAACCACGTTTGAAATTACAATATTTATAATTTTGTTTTGTTATCCTTCACGTAATTATAAACATTGAGTTTATTGAATAGTTTGTGAGTGTTACGTGTCTAATATATTAAATTCTATTAGAGTCTAATATATTATACCGTCAAGTCACAAAGTGTCCAATAAGTCCAATGTCTAATATCGCAATTCCAATAACAATCCAAATCCAATATGTCCACATAGCATCAATATCCAATCCGATATAAATAAATGTCAAGTCACATCGAAACAAAGGTCTCGATAGGTATTTAGTCCGGTTTATAATTTATTTTGTCCAAATGTAATAATCTCAAATCCAAGTATTAAACCCGTTAAGTATTTTCCATGTTCCAAGCCAATATTCAATTCCCAAAGTATACCGGGACTTACCCCTAATCACAAGTATCAAGCCAATAAATTCCACGAGTTTCGTAACCTCTATAAACCATATATATTAGTTTCAATTTTAATTAACCTAAAAAATAAAGTTAGCCAAATACCTAAGTTATTACCTTCCTTTCACATTAACGAAAGCAAAACCAAAAATCAAGGTGATACTAACTGAAAATAGAAGCTAGGCCAAATGGTACCCGAGAAAAACACGCAATACTCGACACCCTTGCTGTGTCGCTGAGCCGAGACACAACCAACAAGGACCACCCTTGTGATCTTTGCGTTAAAACTGAATAACTAATACACACGACGCGCACCCTTGCTAACCAAGCGAGGCAGCACACACCCTACGTAAGTTATGTTCTCGTCGGGTCAAACACACCAACAACCTTATGCGGTTATAATTGCAACCGAGACCAAAATCAGGGTATCAACCCGAAATCAACCCAAGACGCTTACCACTGATTCACACAAACATACAATCATCACTTTTACCCATTTCTTACCACACGAGTTCCTTAAAACGTTTTTAAGTCCATTTTCCCACACCAAATCAATGTAAATAAAAACGTTTTCAATTCCTTTATATTGCCACGAAAACTTTAACCATAACTGATTACTAATCGGTTTATAACAATAAGCTCAAATGAAAGGATTAAAAGGTTTTTGGCTTACCATGGATAAGAGAGAAAGAAAAGAGAGAAGAGAGAGACGAAGAGAAGGAGCGGCACTGTTGTGGTGGTTGTTACCATGGTGACGGTGGTGACGGCGAGAAACCAACACTCTAATCAACCCAAGACAAACTCTACCCAAACATAATACCCTTAACACTTGTTCTTACTCGAAACCCTAGAAATCCGAAACTGCAAATGTAGATATGGGGCGCGTGATTTCGTTTCAGGATGCGTGAGTTACAAAAACGTAACCATAAATGCTTGATCTATCGCCTAGGAGTGGCGGTGTAATAGTTGGTGGTCGCCGGAATAGTGGCCGGAAAAATAGACGGCGCCGGAACCCTAGCTTGGGGTGGCCGGATATTTAAGAGAGAAGGTGGAGATTAGTGTGAGAAAAATGTGTGTATTAAAATGAGGAGAGGAGAGAGTGAAATGGGGTTTTTATACCCCTGGAGGGACTAGTTTTGCCAAATGTCAAAGTTGAGGGAGAGGAGAATGAAAATATCACAGGGACCATTCTTGTAATTTTCATTAAGCTTTTATAAATATTTGGTTTGGAACACATTCGGAGGAGTAAACAGACTGAAAAAAATTACAAAACTTGCGCCATTGTTCACGAAATCATTTTTCCAATAAAAATGAATATTTACTCGACCACTTTCTCGCAAATAGAAATAGTGATCAATTTGAATGTTTTAACGAAGTTACAATTGTGTCGGTACGCGTTGTATCTAAGTTTTCACGTTTCGAGAGATAACTTTCTCGTTTTCACTCCAAAGGAGCTCAGGAAAGCTCGTAAATGAGAAACAGATGAATTTTCTCGAAAACGGACATCTGGAAAAGTGCGAGTTGTTACACAGACAAACTTCTTTAATCTTCGAAACTTGGTCTTCAACTGTGCTATTTTGCAGCTTGAGCCTCAAATGCTTTCTTCAATCTGACCAGCTCCCTTGTCAAAACATAATTATCCAGAACCAAGCCCTCAGGTGGTATATCACGCGTATCTCCTTCAGATGATGGTGGGTTGACTTCTGATTCTGACTCAGTATGTGCAGCATCTTGGTGAGATGGTGTATGTGAAACTGCAGTACCTTCGTATGCAGCAGTACCTTGTGAAGTAGTACCTTGAGAAGCAATACCTTGAGTTGATGCAGTACCTTCTCTTTCTTCACTAGCAGCAGCCTCATCTCTAATAGCTTGCACAATCTCCATCATTGAAGTAGTTAAAGGAGTATTCCTTCCAAAAAAACCTATCACTCTTCCTAGCCATGAAGGTGAAAATCTTTGGAGGTTGAACCACAACAGGTAATAAGCTCGAAGGCTTTGGTACATCATGAAGTTGTTTATTCCAGAAAACTTGAATAAATCTTGGATACATTAACCAGGGTGATCCATGAGAAATATGAGATAGCATACCATCCAGGAGTAGTCTTGAAAAATTGAAGACACGATTTGTAGCCAATCCCACCAGTGCAGATGCTATATTTGATCCAAATTGCTCTCATGAAGTACTCTTAGAACTGATACAGTGAAGTAAGACATGTACCAAGTACTTCCAATGTGGACTAAATAGGGTTTTCTTGAATGTTGTTTCATTTAAGGACCCTTCATACCCAATATCTCTCAAATTATCCCAAAGAAGCTGTTTATCAAAACATATAGCCCCTTCTTCATCATCAAATAAGAGATTTTCTCGAATGGAGGTTTCACTGACTCTAATGATCTTTCCAGCAACCTTAGCTAGTATGTATGACTCATCATCCTCCATATGAGTTCTAGCAGTTGCCCAGAACTATTGAATCCATGGCTCAATAACATCCGGTTCTACCAAAAGTGCATAACTAATTGGAGATCCAGCCAGGAAATCAATGATATCATGAAACGCGACATTAGCGTCAGTCTTGTCTAAGTTTGCCACCATATTGTGTTTAGTAACTGGGTTTCGATTCGCCATTGATTAATGTTGACATAAGAAAGTGGTTTACTGAATAAAAATTATTAGAGAGAGAGAAATATGGAAAAGATTGATAAGTATAAAGATGAGAGTGAAAATTGAAGGGTAGTTATTTATAGGTAAGATTTGAAAAATCACAACCCACAATAAAAAAGTTACTATTATTTGAATTTTAACCCATCTTTTGACCGTTGGAACAGTACGTTGATAAGACAAGCAGTGCTTTCCACGTGTGCAGTACTTTCCAGAACAGTACTTTTAGAGAAGTACTTTCATATGACCAAAAAGCAGTACTTTTCCATTCTCTTCGGCAGAATGGCAAATAACTTCAAATAGGCATTGTATTGCCTCCCCTCAAGCAATGCATAATATTGTCTAACTAACTAATCAGTCCTCTCCTTAAATGTAGCTTAATAATTTATCATTCCAATACTCACCACTAGGTGAATGAATCTTGAAACATCAAAGCCTTTAGTGAGTAAATCAGCTACATTATCATCTGTATGAACCTTGACAACATTAATGAGCTTATGTTCATAACAATCTCTGATAAACTGATGCCTAATCTGAATGTGCTTGGTCTTGGAATGATAAACTGGATTCTTCACAATGCAAATTGTACTCTCAATATCAATGTTGATAGGAGTATTCTTGAAGTTGAACCCATAATCCAAAAGTTGATTCTGCATCCACAAGGCTTGTCCACAACAGCTTGCAGCAGCAACATATTCTGCTTCAATGGATGATGTTGCTGCAATAGTTTGCTTCTTACATTGCCATGAGACAAATCTTCTTCCAAGATATTGGCAACCTCCAGTGGTTGATCTTCTATCATAATTATCACCTGCATAATCACTATATGAAAAAGCTTCCAAGTGAAAAGGTGAATCCTTTGGATACCACAATCCTAACTTAGGTTGTTGTTTCAAGTAACTAAAAATCCTCTTTACTGCATTCATATGGGAAACCTTAGGTGAGACTTGATATCTGGCACATAGACAGACAGCAAACATGATATCAGGCCTAGATGCAGTTAAATACATAAGACATCCAATCATAGATCTGTACAGCTTGACTTCAACAGGTTGACCATCTTCATCTTTGCCCAATGAGTTGATAGATTTGATAGGTGTAGTGACTGGCTTCATAGCATCAAAGTGGAACTTCTTAAGAATGTCAGATACATACTTATCTTGACTTATGAAAATTCCCTCCTTTGATTGTTTAACTTGAAGTCCCAAAAAGAAAGTTAATTCACCCATAGAACGCATTTGAAGTTCATGTTGCATCAGCTGCTCAAACTCCTTCACCATGGACTATTTTGTAGCTCCAAAGATGATATCATCTACATAGACTTGTACCAGCATGATATCCTTCTTATCTCTCTTGATAAACAAAGTCTTGTCAATTTCTCCCCTCCTGTAACCATGTTGCAATAAGAAAGTAGAGAGCCTTTCATACCAAGCTCTAGGTGCTTGATGAAGGCCATAAAGAGCCTTAACAACTTTATAGACTTTGTTTGGATGTGCAGGATCTTCAAAACTAGGAGGCTGTTTAACATATACCTCCTCTGTAATCTTGCCATAAAGAAAGGCACTCTTTACATCCATTTGATAAACTTGAAATCCCATATATTATGCAAAATCAAGGAATATTCGAATAGCTTCAATCCTTGGTACAGGAGCAAACACTTCATGATAATCTACTCCTTCTTCTTGTCTATATCCTTGTGCTACTAGCCTTGCCTTGTTCTTGATGACATTCCCTCTTTCATCTCTCTTGACTCTGAAAACCCATCTTGTACCAATGACTTTCTTTCCATCTGGTAGATCACACAGTACCCAAACCTCTTGAAGTTTGAATTAAAGAAGTTCTTCTTGCATAGCTTCAACCCAACTCTCTTTAGTTAATGCTTGAGCTACATTCTCGGGTTCTTCTTGAGAGATAAAGCAAGTGAATAAGCATGTTTGGTGATCCTTGTGATTCATCCTGTTCTGTTTATAGACAAAGCTAAGTACCCCAATAAGTATCCTTCATCTGACTTGCCATCAAATTTTTCCAAAGTATCAATAGTATTGAGAATAGTCAGAGGACATCCAAAAGGTTACATAAAACGAATATTAGGTTGTTTCCCATAAGAACTCATAAGGTGTCTTCATCTTAGGTTTAGTGACTGATACTCTATTCAACATATAACAAGCAGTACTTACAGATTCAGCCCAAATTTGAATAGGTAATAAAGAATCTGCAACCATTGTTCTGGCTGCTTCTATCAATTTTCTGTTCTTTCTTTCTGCAACACCATTCTGCTGTGGAGTTCTAGCAATGCTAAACTCCCTCTTAATCCCTTTCTTGGCACAAAATTCATCCATAAACTTGTTTTTGAATTCAGTCCCATTATCACATCTAATACCTCTCACTTTGAGTCTTAATTGATTTTCAAGGGCTATTATCAGATCATGAATAGCATCAAAGGTTTCATCTTTAAATTCCAAGAAAAAGACCCAGCTAAATCTACTAAAATCATCTGTTACAACTAAGCAGTATTTCTTCTTGTTTAAGCTTGCAACAGTAACAGGTCCAAACATATTCATGTGCAATAACTCTAAAGGTTCTCTAATAGTTCTTTCCTCAATCTTTTTGCATGAAGCTTTGTGTTGTTTACCCTTCTTGCACGCCAAACATGAATGATCATTCTTGTATGTTTTGGAAGGTAAACCTCTAACTAAATTGCCATTAACCAGCTTGTTGATATTCTTGAAATTCACATGTCCTAATCTTCTATGCCATAGATGTGCTTCCTCAAGTGTTGCCTTTGCTATTAAACATATTGCTCTTTCAGTAGAGTTAAGATTGTTCAAATCTAGACTGTACACATCATTAGTTCTTGGTACTCTCAGTGTTACCAAGTTATCATCAACAAGCTTGAACTCAGGCGAAAGATTGAACAACATAGGGTGCTTCTTTTCACAGATCTGAGATACTGACAAAAGATTGAACTTGAGCTCCTTTACATGACGAACATTCTCAAAGTCTATGCTTCCTGCCTTGATGGTTCCTTTGCCAGTAATTCTACCTCCATTAGGATCATTCCCAAATGCAACTCTTCCTCCAAAATATGATCTAAAATCTGACAGAATATGTTTGTCTCCTGTCATGCTTCTAGAGCAACCACTAACAACAATCAAACGATCTTTAAGCTCCTCTTTTGGGTTGCCCTGCACAAAGATGAAAGAGTTAGTTTCTTTTAGGAACCCAAGCCATTATTGACTTGTGTTCCCCTTGTGGAGTGACATACTTAGATTCATTAAGTATGTAATCTCCACTATTTTTGAAAACATAATCAATTATTGTCTTTTGTTCCAAAACATGTGTTGGGTTTTCAATAAAACTCTCTTTTTCAGTAGAAATCTCTTTTTCTTTTTCTTTTTCAACAAAACTTGTTGAAAGTACTGTCTGTCCCCTATCAGTACTTTCTTTCTGAACCCAGTTGGTTTTAACACTTTGTGTTGATTTCTGTGATATAGGTACTCTATGTGAAGTGGAATGCCTTCTAGGTTGACAGTAATTGGGTCTCCTTGGTCTTCCATTTAGAAAAGTGCTAGCAGTACCTTGATTGGCTGAAAACCTAGCAGTACTTTGAGAAGGTACTGCTTGAGAAACTTTTGACTTACCAGTACCTTGAAAAGTGCTTGAGGGTACTGGTGGTTTGGAAAAAGGTCTTTTCTGGTGAGGGTACCTATAGTCTTTTGAGAAATTACTGTGGTTAACCCTATGAGAGTGATTCCAAACTGGTTTGTTCTCCCTTGGCTTATGGTTGGTAGTTTTAGTCTTTGGGAATTGACTTAAATATTCTGAGTGAAGGTCACAGTCCTTAATCAAATGATCACCACTATAACACACAAAGCATAATATTTGACCCATACTCCTAAAATTTCTTCCTTTAGTTCTTTGACTAAAACTATCCTGACTTTTTGGAGAATGATGAAACTATCTTGACCAAAATTATCCCAAAAAGGTTTAGCGGTATTTTGAAAAGTTTTTCTTGAAGGTACTGATGTTTTCGAAAAAGCTTTAGGAAACCTTTTATCATTGTTAACACACCCTAAACTCTTAACATTATCATCCTTAGGTTTCTCAACTGTTTCTTTTGGGGATTCAGAACTAGATGAACTTGAATTAGATTGACCAGTAAGCTTTTTCCTAAACTCTAAATTGTCTACACCAAAACAAGAAACATCTGTCCTAGGTGGTTGAAAACTACCAGTGGGTGGAGGAACTTCATTGTAAACCTTGTCTTTCTTAAATTCAAGAGGTGTTTGACTAATTGATTCCTTATTACTAGATGTGTTTTCTTCTGAGCTAATGAGTTCAACATCACTAGTTACTATGTCTTCTGAATCAACTTCTTGCTTATCACTAGTTGGGTTCTCTTATGTATTACTATACTCAACACCAAAACCTAGACCAGTTTTAATGTGTGCTTTTCTTTGTTTTTCAACAAAACTAACATGTGAAAGACCAGCTTCTTTCCAACTAGCAAGTTTTTCTAACAATTAATCCCTTTGTTTAGTCATCTTTTCAAGTTCAGAGACCTTATATCCTAACTTCCATTCACTTAATTTTAATTGATAATCTTGTTGCTCATATTTTTCTGCCCAAGCCATTTCATTATTTTCATGAGTAATTATTTTGGCTTCCATTGACTCTAAAGTTAATTCTTAACCAGCTACCTCAGACCTAGCCCTTCTACAGTTATCTCTTTCAGTCACATAATCTGTAAGCACCTTTTGATATAAATCATGACACTTAGAACATACCTCAGAGATAGTGGATGAACTTGGTGAAGTAGCTACCATAACAAGCAGAACAGGTTCTTCTTCTCTTTCCATGCTCCAATCAAAGCTTCCAAGACCATTTCTTGATTCCAAAGCAGCAAATCCTGGTTCCTCATCAAAAGTTGTGCTCCAATCGAATAGTTCCATTGCAACCATATAGTAGGTTACTGGTTCATCATCAAATTCAGCACTCCAGTCAACCTCTGATAGATTTTCTTGAGCAACCAAAGCTTTTGGTTTTGGTTCAGTAATAGGAACTTCCCTTATTTCAAGCTTGGGTTTCTCAATCATCCTATTTGCCTGATATTTAGCAAACTTGCATTCCCTTGCAAAGTATCCAGTTCTTTGACAATTAAAGCATTCAATCTTGGATTTGTCAAATGTTATACCCTGTTTGGGTTTGAAATCAACACCTCTTCCTGTCTTCTTCATGAACTTCTTGATCCTTGCAGTGATCATGGAAACTTGCCATCTTATGTCAATTTCTTCTAAATCATCCTCATCAATTTGCAGCAAATCTTCTTCATAAGTAACAGGTAAGGTGTCTTGTTGAGCAAAGAAGGAACATACACCATCTTCAGAGTTGATGGTGTTTGATGGTGATGAGGTGGTAGTAGTCATGGTTGTGCAATTATTCTGTTTATCACCAACAGTACTTTGGATAGGATAAGCAGTACTTTTAGTGGAAGTACTGCCTCTCTTTTCAGAAGACACAAAAGCAATGCTGTGAGATTTTGAACTTGTTTGACCATTTATCTCATGCTCATACACCTTTAGATTATTGTAGAGATCATCAAAGTCCATTGTATCTAAACCAGATTGTCCTCTAATCATAGTAGCAACCACATGCCATACGGATGGCAAACTTCTTAAGAACTTCATATTAGCATCTTCAACAGATACCTTTGCTTCATATAACTCTAGCATACTAAGGAGATTTTGGAATATGTCGTAGGCAACATCAAGACCTTCTCTTTCACCAACAGTGAATGTTTCAAATTGTTGCTTCAATAGATTTCTATGCATCTTCTTGGAAGCATCATTACCTCCAAATCTTGTCTTGATAGCAGCCCATAGTTGTTTTGCATCCTTAGCATCATGAAACTTTAGTAGGTGACCCTCAGGAACAGCAGACAGCAGTATGTTGAGAGCCTTCTCTTGATTTCTTTTTGTAGATGCTGGCAAGGTAGGCTTAGGTGGTTTAGGTTGTCCAGGAACTTCTACAGGCTCTTCAAGAACGACATTACCATTGACAATCACATCCCACAGTGCATGGTCTGTAATAGCAATGTACTGCCTCATCTTCATGCTCCAGAGATCATATTATCCCTTCTTGATGATAGGAATCCTACGTGAGGTGATGGATGGGAGTGGTGCAGCTTCAGTCGACATCTTTAGGGTTTGTAGTTAAATCGGTTTTAAGGGTTTCTTCTTAATCAGAGTTTCCACACAAGCTCTGATACCACTTGTTGGATCGATATACTCTGACCAAACTAATTATGTAGCTTGTAAGGGTTTAGCAACCTTGGATAAATCCTAAGTTACTAACAATGAAACACTGATATTACTCTATTAAGTATGCGGAAACTACTTCAATAAAGCTAAGAAGAATAACTTTAAACTTCAACGATTTTATTAAAACCAAACTTTGAACCTGCTTGATACACGGATTCACTAACAGACCTAATCGCTAAAACTCTAATATCGTACTTGCATGTAAGTTCTAAGTGGCGTATCTCTAATGCCAATCTAGGGGTCCTTTTATAAGCATAAGGAGTACCCTAGTCGGTTTACAATTACAATGCTTGTACGACAAGTAATACTAATTCTAATCTAAGAATATTCTAGAATTACAAAGCTTTCCATAAACGATAGAGCAGTCCTTTAGCCTTTGCAGTACTTTGACACAAGCAGTACTTTGACTTTCATTAAGCAGTATTTTGACTCTCTTCAGCACTTTGACTTTCTTCAGTACTTTATATCCCAACATGAATTCTCATAAACAAATGAAATTTAACCGAGGCATACCCTGCCTAATTTGCAGTATCAAAATATTTATCTGTAAAAATAGCTCATAAACAACCACTTGGACCATATCAAAATCATACACTACAAAAAATATTGTGCCACGCAAGCTTAAATATTACGCAGGATAAGTCTTGAAACCAACGCTAGATAACACATAAACAATCGACATGTTATAAGTCCCCACACATGAGCCATGTTAGTCGGACGGGGTGGCCATTCTCAATAGATCTATCCATAACATTCGCACCATCCTGAGCCAGGAGGTAGCAATACATAAAAACGATTGGGTTTCTAACCTTAACCTAGCACGTAATAGCTCACAAAAACATTTTCAGGTCCAATCCAAAACAATTCAAGCACTTGTGTCCACATAAAAATATATTTAAACCAAATCACGCATTTCATCAGACCAAGTAACAACAACTTATTCAAATAAATCAAGAATTTGCATTTAATAAAAACGAGCATGTATTCTCCCCCAAAACAGTTTGAAAGCAAGTAAAAGTAGGGGCCATGAACTCACCTCGATACAAAGCAACGTAAGAATCACAACTGGCATCATTGAGCAAAGAACAGCAGTCTCACAAGAAAAGCACAACGATATCCAAAGGGTACAAGCACAACTGTACTACATCGACACAACCTAATAGCAATTTGCTATCTCAGAAATCGTCTAGCAAAGAAAAATAATTTCTGAAAGTCAATGTGTCTTAGTTTTCATGGAATACTCGTATCATAGATTTCAAAAATCCATTATCAATATTTCAAAAGTTTAGTTTTAACGTTTCGTGTGGTGGTAAGAAAACGAAGGCTCGACATACAACTCACGCCGAAAGTATATTACAGTCCCCAAGTGTGACTCGCACCAAGTGAAACTCACGCCAAATATAATATATATCCCAATATATTATGATAGAATAGTCAATAAAATTGACCCAAACTCAAGTCAAGAAGACAATGACCAGAAAGAAGCCTAGACAATAAAGACACATAACTTCTTCGATAAATAAATCAATTGGTAGTTTTGGTGTTTACCCCATAATCCCAAATAGCCCGCGTATAAAAAAAACATGTTTTATAATCAATGATAAGTTTGAATTTGCAATTTAAACAATAAAAGATTTTACCACTTACAAAGCACACTTGTTTAGATTTTCGTTGGGTTTTATAATCAATAAATGAGATTTGAATTTAAAAGTAATAGTTTAAAATGTTTTTATAAATCTTGGCATGACGCATCAATTTATAAACGTTTCCAAGTCATCGAGACTTTAATAAAAATCAATTTCCTTAAAACAATTTATTAGCCAATTATCAAGAGTATTCATTTGGTTATCAGGCATGTTGGGTTTTAGGTTCCTTGGATGATGAATTACTTTAAGTAATGGAACCACGGACAAGCTTGAAGATAACCACGGACTGAAGAAGTGTAACCACGGATGAAGATAACCGCGGCTAGTAGTATTCTGTAACCGCTGATAGTATATTGTAAGCACTGCTAGTTCTATATAGTCGGTTAGTTTATTGTATCAGATAAATATGGAAAAGATATTTATCTTGTAGGTTACGTATTGTATATTGTATAGGACTCCTTAGCCTATAAAAGGAGGTCCTAGGCTAGGTTAGATATACGTATGTTTTATATCTAAGGTCGATACACTTCAAGGTTGTAAAACCCTAATACTGTAAGAGTATTCGTATTAATAAATAATATTGAGGTGTTGAATGTTAATTGTTCTTCTTCTTAAGATTAAGTATTAAATTCCGCGTGATACTTAATAAGTTCTTTGTTCAAGTCAGTTTCTATATTAGATCGTTTGCTCAACTGGGATCAACAAGGCATTATTTCCTTATTATGTATTTGTTGTGAATCAAATATATTAAATTCATTTTGAGTCTAATATATTGTATTCGTTTCAAGTCAAATAAGTCTGTATTGTTTAATTGTCAAATGAATACGTCTAATAATTGTCCAATAGTCTCAAAATAATAATTTCAATCCAATTATTTATTGCCAATGTCAAATCATAACTCGTAACCAATTCCAAATCACCATCCCAATAACGAATGTCAAGTATCACCAACATATCTTAAACTTACCTATATCAATATTAGACAACTCATTAGTCAATTGTTTTATATTCGCAAAATATTCCACAAGTACTTATACTAATATAGTTTTAAAAATTTTAATAAACCAAATACCTTTAGTTCATTTAACTTGGGCCCAAGGCCCCTTTAATTTAACAACCAAACTCACCCATGTTGGCTGAATACCCAACAATCATCGCACCCCTTGGTGTGTTTTGCTTGACTCGTTGCCAACAAACACCAACCCCCCTTCGCAAACTGTTTACATTAAAATTCAAACACCACATAGCATGGTCATGTAACACCACACCCCTCGTGGGGTTGGCGGCTGACCCAAACGTAGCCCAAGCATATGACAAACACTCCTTTGAGTGTGTCGCCTGCTCCCAACCAACAATGGACCTTTGTGGGCATTCGCTAACTACCGAGGATCAAGAAGAAGTAATACCCTATATACTAGTTTTTATAACAATCTGAAATCAAACATCAAGAGTCAAAGACCAAGTACCAAAACGAACTCAATCCGGGTCGACTCGACCCATGCACAAATCTATCACAGACTCCCACCGGGTTACAACCCGAGAATAACAATCACTCATTTATCATTTTATTCAAACACACCACACGACTAGTTTATCAAAACCCATTTTTATTTACTTTTTAGTTCCACGAAAAACAATAACAAACCGACACTCACTTGATTTTATACCTGAAATAAGCAAACAAGAAAATTCGTGGGTATCAACTTACCCTAAACGTCGAGAGAGAGAACAAAAAAATACCAAGTGAGGCGGCTGTGATGGGTGCTACAAAAACGTACAAACACCCAATGGTTTGAACGCACGTAACAAGGTAAAACATCACCCGATTCAAACGTTAATACCTTTAGAAAAATTATCCACACACCTCGAAACATAAATCTTTAGACCTATGTCGCGTGGGGGGGCTTTGAAGGCGCGTGCAACACATGAGATGAATCACAAAAGCCCGATCTATCTTTTGGGGAGGTGGTGAAATTTTCTGGCAACACACGACGGCGCGTGATGACGGCAGCCGGTGACGTATGGTGGTTAAGGTGGCCGGATAGTTTAGAGAGAGATGGGAGTAAAATGTATTAGTGTGTGTGTGTGTGTAAAGATGAGACAAGAGAGAGAAAGTGAGGGTATTTATACTCCTGGAGGGGTCAATCTTGCCAATTGTCAAAGTATGAGGTGTGGTGAATGAAACTATCACTGGGGCTAAACTTGTAATTTAGGAAAACTTTAATAAGCATTAGCTTTGGGACACATTTGGAGGAGTAAATGGACTCAAAAAATTACGAAACTTGCGCCATCGTTCACGAAATCAATTTTCCAATAAAAATGAGTATTGATTCGACTACTTTCTCGCAAATAGAAATAATGATCAAATTAGAATGTTTTAACGAGGTTACAATTGTGCCGGTATGCGTAGGGTCTAATTTTTCACGTTTCCCGAGATAGCTTTTTTGTTTTCACGTTTCGCGAGATAGCTTTCTTGTTTTCTCAAAAACGAATATCTGGAAAAGTTCGAAGTTATCACATACTAGCAGTTCATAGTGTTCTACTTTGTTGACTCTTCTATATTTGTACCAGCAGTTGAAAGTATTTGACTAGCCAATTTTGTTCGAATTTACCAAATATAACATCTATTTTTTGACTTTGTGTTAAACATGTTAGAAATAATGAACTGACTAAATTGCCATGGCCATGTATGCTTTAAACTCTATACCTGACCTCTAATGTTAGAAAGAAAAGCAGAAATTTAGAGAGAGAAGTAAGAAAAAGAGATAAAGGGAGGGTGGCGGTAGTGATGGTATAACCAAAACAATGAAATGACCATTTTGCCCCCATGTGCAAGGCACATGAGAAAAATAACAGAAGTTGACTAACAGAAAACGGGTCAATGGACTGGTTTATCCTAAAAAACCCATAGTTTGGACCACTGGATACTAAAATGCCATGTTTTTTGGTTCAGGACGACGTTTTTGGCAAAGTTTAGGGACCAACGGTATATTTTAGTCTTAATTATTTTATAAATTTCATGAAAAGAATGAAATAGAAAAACTAAATGCATAATATACTAAGAAAAAATATTACAGCAAACAAACCATATTCGCGTAATTAATGCAAACAAAACATATTCATATAATTAATGCACTTCAATATTTAGGTAAAACATAGTTTTGATATATTTAGAAAAATATATGGGAGATGATTTGAAAACTCTTCTAATTGATTGTCACACTATAATTTAGAGTCTGTTGACATTTATACCCTTATAGGATGAAAATTTGTACAAATAATGTGAGGGTATAAATGTCAAGACACTCTAAATTAGAGTGTAGCAATCAATTTAAAGAGTGTGCAAATCACCTTTCAAAAAATATGCAATGAATATCAATATAATTGTACGTTCACCAAATATTTATGAAGATTTTGCAATGCTTTAATTGCTTAATAAAAAGTAAAAGCACAACATGGAATTAATTCATAAGATTGTATGTGGCAACTTACAATACCATTAAGGGCAAATGTTTTTAAAAGATATCATATTTGCCACAATTTGCTTTTGTGAGTAACAAATAATTTTTTTTGCTTTTGTGGGTACTTTTCTTTCAAATTAATCATTTTTTGGGTATTTTGTGACATTTTTGGATATTTTTGCGCCTCTTTGCTAATAGAAAAAGAAATTCCCGAAGGGCAAAAATGTCACATAATACCCTAAAAATGATGAATTTTAAAGAAAGGTACTCACAAAAGCAAACATTTACCCTACCATTAAACAACTGTATAAATAGCATTACAACCATGACATAGAAAACATTGCATCTTAAAATTCACATATACTCACACAAAGAAGATATTGACGCATCTTATTGAATGGCTCTTTCAAAAAATGTTTCCCCTGTTGCAGTAATTTTCGTTATATTGTTTCTTTGCATGACATGTGTTATGAATTCAGGTATAACTATTTTTTTATGTTTTTATTTTCTAATGTTAACGACAAGATAACACTTGTCCATTCATGCTTTCAGTAACTAGTTAAATTATTTCAAAATTGTTGTTGTGCTGTTTGATAAGAGGAGATTTAGTTTACATACTAAACTTTTCTCACATATCAAGGGATTCATTCCCGCCTTACATCTAAAAAGAAATCAATAGTTGAGATTAGAAGCATTTTATTATTTCACATATTTTAGATAATTTATATATCTCTTAAATTGTTAATCATTAGGCGAAAATAATTACACCATCGCGACGAGCATTTAATTATCTTTCTATATACGGGCACTTTAATATACATTCGAAAAAAGTAAAAAAATCGTTTTTTCACGCTTTTTCGTCTTTCTTTTTTGTTTTTTTTTCCGAATATGATCTTTGCATTAAAAAATCACATGTGATTAAACACTAATTTGAATAAACATGTGATATTAGTGTTAATCATATATGATATGTAATCTCACAGGTAATATTAGTGTTAAATCACATATGATATTCACATGTGATATGTAATATCACATGTGATTTAACAATAATATCACATGTTATATTCAAAGTAGTGTTTAACCACATGTAATTTTTTTCATACAAATTTCAGTAACGAAAAAACGAAAAAAATGTAAAAAAAACGTGAAAAGCATGAGAATTTTTTTTTTTTGTCAAAAGTATATCAAAGTGCCTATCTATAAAAAGACATTTAAAATCTTGTCGTAATGGTATATTTTCTTCGCTTAACGATTAACGGTTTGAAAGATATTAATGTTTGAAAAAAATACGATGGAAGCGAGTTTTTTAAATTGTTGAGATTAATCTCATCCATTAGATCAAAAAAAAATGGAGGGAGTAAAGATTGTTTTGTCCTCAAATGATCTGAAGATTAATAATTATATGAGGATGTCTTTATGTCATTACTTTCTCTTTTTTGTTTTTTATTTAACTTATTTCTCTCCATATATAAATGAAAAATTTATTATTCAATTTTGTTTATTGCAGAGATTTCAAAAATACCGCCTTGTACTAATATGAACTGTCTGATTCCGGAGGTCAAAACGCATTGTCAAGAGATTTGTTTTTCACAAGGCTTCAGTCATTATTTTTGCAAAAGTACTCTATGTTGTTGTGTTGATTTATAAATTGTTACCCCTAAAATTTAAAATGTTTATGGAAGAATAATTTAAGAGTTTCATTCTCTATGATTTAAGTTACTTGTATTAGCTTGTCGGAGTGATGCATGGAAATGAAGATTATAAGATTGTGCTTTGATGTAGTCGTATGAAGCTTTTATTTTACTTCCATTGAGATAATATCTTCATTACATAATGGGCATCTCATGAAATGTAAATAAATACGCCTTCATAAGGGCGTCAATTCTCAATAAAACACGATAACTGACAAGAAGTAAAACAGGTTTGAGTTAAGAATAAACGTGTTTGTGACAAAAATAGGTCATCCCGGCTAACACATTTAATAGACGGGTCGTGTTTGGGGTGACCAAGTATTAAACATGTCGACACGTGAACCCTTTTAAGTATGTAAGCCTTTAAAATAAAATATATATAACTTGGTCATTCTTTTGATATGGGCGTGTATTACCCATTTTAAAGTTCAGTTGGAGAACATTAAATTTCTTTTAATGAAAAACTTATAGATATAGTATATTTTATATAAATGAGGTGTTACGTTTTAGGTATTTTTTTGTCGGTTTAAGTCTTTTATAAAAGTGATTCGTATAACATCAGCTCGTTTAAGCCTGTGCCCGTTTAACACCGTGCCCGTTGGGCTAGTGCTCGTTGGAACCGTTGCATGTTCCCACCCGGCCCGCCCATTTTGCCACCTCTAATTAAAATCTTTGTTTAGTTATTAATATGTTATTTATCATTTTTGTAGTCATCATGTAATTTTTAGATTTTAGTTGAATCGGAAAACCGCCAACCTTCTTCGCCGCTTAACCTATTTACTTAAAAGATTCACAAATTTGTTACACGGGTTATGCAGGTCTGGGTTATGGTTGAGTTTCTTGAACCGATTAATAAATGGGTCGTGTTTGGGTAGAAATTCTAACAACACGCAAACCCATGAACCCAAGTAGGTTGTTGGGAATTATAATTTGATGATTAAAAAACTACAAGGACTTGATATGACAGTTTTGGAGAAGAAATAAAAGCTGGAAGATCTTCTTATGATTATAGAATATTTAAAAGATAATATTTAAAGTTTAAAATATTTGTTATTATCTTCTTAGTTAGCTTCCTAGGTAAGTCATGTAAACCTAATCTTTAGTATATAAAGAGATTTAGGTCATTAGTTTTTAGTAGAGTTAAGCAAGATGTAAACACCAAAAGTGTGTGTGTGTTCCTAGGCGTAGGTTTGTAAAACGCCTAGGGTTTGAGTTGTTTTTTTAGTTTATGGTTAATATAGAAAACCTTATTAGTAACATTGATGTTCTTACAGTTAGGAACATGTTTTATTATAAAGTGTAGGTCATTTCATTTGTAATAGGTCGTTAACAATTATGGTTTATAAATGTTTGTATTTAGATTTACAGCTCATGTAGTAAACCCATGAGCTGTGATAGAAGGTTCTAATAGAACCAAGGGGAAACACCTCTACTTATGTAAACACTATAAATACCCCTCCCTAGAAGGGAGAGGGTTGTTGGTTCTAATTGCAATTATCGTTTTCATTAATCCTTAATTAGTTCCTTCCACTTTCTCAATCTAAAACTTTCTCTCTCTAGAATTACATATTGATAGAATGGTGACCTAACACTTACTTATTATTCCGTTGTGCAAATCAATGTTATGATATCCTAGATGGGCTTAAATGGGACTTTACAATTGGTATCAGAGCGGGTGGCTCTCAATATCTAGGATCAACAAGGTTTTTTTGATGTCGTGTTTTTGAAGAAAAAGGTTTTATTGACAAGATGCAGTTTTGAAGGTGATCTGACTAGATGCGCATGTGTTTATGTGTGAATTAAATACTCGTTTAATACTAATATGCATATATGAATAGTAGACAAATCTTTGTACTCGTCAAATTTGAAACGTGATATGGGGATATTTTGATAAGCCGAGGGACCCACTTGAGGACGGTGGCTATGAATTGACAACAGATCAGAAGTAATTTTTTTTTCATAAATGAGTTCACATGTTAGAAATAATTCATATGGATCAGTGATAATTTTACTCGTGGGACCCATTTGGATATTCATGGGACCAGGTGGGATGTTAACACTGGTTCACGCTCTTTGAATCTCATGCTACTTGTTTTATTTGTTTTTAATACTGGTTGGTTTATTTGCATGTCACCCATAGAAAGTTAATATTGGTTGAGTATTAATACTAGTACTGTTTCATTATTAGTACTCATCTGGTCAAGTTAAGTCTGGTCACCCAATTAAGTCTAGTCGAGGTAGTTCTGGTGGCCTTTTCAGATAATTCTGGTAGCTTGATAATTAATATTGGTAGATGCGATGGTTAATTCTGGTCATCTATAATTTATATTGTTCATTGATTACTAGTTTTGGTGAGTTGAATTTTTATTCAATGATGAACCTTAGTAATTATTATATTTTTGGCTTGATGTTTTTGATCCCCAACGATGATGGCTATTTTATTTGAAGCATTGATTAAGAAGAAGGTTGAATATAATTTATTTGATGTTGTAGTTGAGTTTCTCTCTATTACTTTGAGAGGAGATAATCTAGCAAGTAAAGTTTGCTATCACTTAAAGGAGTTACGTTGTAGTGCTCAGTGTCTCATTGAAGATGAGGATTTTATCAAGAGATCGAAGTCTACTCATATATCCTCAGGTATGAGTTCATAGTCATGTGGTTAGCACAAGACATAAGACATAAGTTTGGGAAATTCAACTTCTTCATCAATAGGTTATATTCAGTTTTCTTCATCAGTAATTACTACATATAGCCATCTACATGCATCACTTGAGGGGAAGTGTTATTCAAGTTGCAAGACCCCTATTTGATGATTTCAAAAAGGGGAAGTTGGGACCAGGTTATGTGGTGACATGTTCAAGAAGATCTTAGTTGAAGGGGAAGCATTGAAGATAGTTTTGTAATATCAAGTAGGGGAAGATTGTTAGGAATTATAATTTGATGATTACTAAACTACAAGGACTTGATATGACAGCTTTGGATATTTGTGGAGAAGAAATAAAAGCTGGAAGATCTTGCTATGATAATAGAATATTTAGAAGATAATATTTAATGTTTAAAAGATTTGTTATTATCTAGTATATAAAGAGATGTAGGCCATTAGTTTTAAGTAGAGTTAAGAAAGATGTAAATACCAAAAGTGTGTGTGTGTTCCTAGGCGTAGGGTTTGTAAAACACCTAGGGTTTAAGTTGTTTTGTTAGTTTATGGTTAATATAGAAAACCTTGTTAGTTTCATTGATGTTGTTACTTATTATTCCGCTATGCAAATCAATGTTATGATATCCTAGATGGGCTTAAATGGGACATTACATAGGTCAACCCGAACACGACTCGATTGCCACCCATACCCCTTTGGTAAAAGATTGCATGAGTTTCCATCCTACCATTCATTACTCGTTATGTTTTGATATTAATCTTCAATGGAATGGCTTTATTCCAACAGGTTGCTAGGATGTATCGGATTAAGTGACAAGGTTGATAAATGATCTCTTGCCCTGGACAAATGCGTCCTTGCTATATGTAGTTTAAAGGAAAAATTAGGAGATGTGATCAATGTACTATCAAATACTTTATTGTTATACGTCATAATAAACTTATAATAGTTTCAAAATAGGCCACAAAAATAAGCTTATAAAACATAAGCCCAAAACCAAATAACCGAAAGGCGAGACAAACACGTCTAACTATGGTTATTGAGGCTCTTTTGTTGATAGGTATAACGACCTTTGACTCAATGTTGCCATTTTAGAATTCAATTAAAAGTATATGTCATTGAGAATAGTTTTTAAATTTTATTTATATGTTGCTATGTGTTCTTTAGAGGTGGCAATTTGAGACCAATTGATTAGAAATGGGTCTCTGAAAAAATAGGGCTTTACATGGTTTGAGTCTGTGTGGCGGTGGGTTTAAACCTTGTGGATTAGTGATAATATCAAATAGTCCTGAATATTAAGTGTCAATTTCCCCCGATAATGCTCGTTATTTATATCATTTATATGGATTTATGCTTGTTTTCCATTGTTTTCCACTTTCAGGTATATTACGAGCATTGGAGCTAAAGAGACGCGGAAATGAAAACATTACTAAAGATTCATCACAGTATGCCTATTTTGAAGAAGTTACGGCGTAACTCCTCTCTCACATTACACCGTAACTATTGCGTGACCCAGAATATACCAACTTATCAAGAGGTTACGGCGTAACTCCTCCCAAAGGTTACGACGTAACTCCACTAGGTCAAAAGAGGTTCCACGACGCTGATACTTATGTCGTAACTACTGCATCACTTACGACGTAACCGAGTTTATTGAAGACTACGGCGTAACCACTAATAAGGTTACGTCGTAACTAGCAGATCTAGTGCATTTACGAAGAAATATAAGGTTACGGTGTTAGACACAAGACCTTGATAGATCTTAAGCACTCGGGGATCGTTAGCCTTGCCTATGTAATCACAAGCAAACTAATAGAAGATCTCTACAACTTGGTATGGTAGCGGAAAATAAATACAAGTTATAGTAACTAAGAACACTTTTGATCCTCTATGGATCTTTGATTATAGAAACTCTATGTTTCGTATAGAATACAAGACTTGGAAACTTAAGAAAAGCTTATCTATTACAAACTAATATGGTTTCTTATATAGGCAAGAAACCCTAATAAGCGTTGACAATTTACGCTTCTACTACTACACTAGACTAAGCATGCAACTAGACAAGCATGCAACTAATCATATTGTTTTGTTAATCATCGTGTTTATTCTGAGTAAGCTCTACATAATACGGCGCCAACCTATATATACGGCGCTGACTTTTACTCTATTACTGAGCTTATCTCTCCTACGTGTTTCCCACTTTCAGCAGCTACACAGTATCTGCTTTATCATTTTTGCTGAAGTATAACTTCGGCAGCATCAATTCTTCTTCGGCAGAATCTCTTCGACTGAAGCTTCGGCAGGATCAGTAGTTTGTGCTTCGGCAGAATCAGTAGATTACCTTAATTCCCAACAATCCTCCCCTAAACTGGAATTTGACTAGGTTAAGTTCCAGTTTCCTTGATAGATCGCTAATGCTGTTGAGGATTGTAACATTTTCCTTGAGGATTGTACCATAATGTTGTGTGAGCAGTGATTGGACAAGATCTTGAGGATCAGCAACTGAACTGTGAAACACCAAATCTTTGCAGCAACATATGACATCGTGTACCTCAAAACATATAAGTTCAATACTATTCTCATCACTTCCAGGTGTGTTAACTCCTGTGAGAGGTGAATCATCGAAATTAATGGATTTGAGGTCTCTTTACCAATAGCCATTACTACTGGAGTAGCCACATGTTTGAGTTCGAAAACTATGGTACATTGATAACCATCTGATTTATTGGCAAATCAGCAACCATATAAACGGATTTGTCTTGTCTTTACCTGTAGCCGTTTGCTCAGGACTAGTCAATTCTTAGGATTGGTGAATTGAGAACCAAATATGGATTCAGTTGTCTTTACCGATAACCATTTCTCTGGAGTTTAGGTAATTAAAGCTACTAAGTGGAGAGTGTCCTCAATTGTGTGGACCTTCACTACTCTTATCATAACTTGAATATACAAAACTCCATGTGCTACAGTATACAACGACGTTTCTAAACCACAAAGTGTCAAGTCAACGACTAGGAGTTCTAGAACAGGTTAGTGACGAGTGTGTTGTAATACCATGTTAGGAGTTCCTTTTACAATGTTAGGAGTTGTCGTAATCGCTAGATAGTTCCTTTGACCTTGAATTGGATCAGTTTAAGGTCAAATCCCCTCCTAAC